>JBCJKH010009489.1:11194-30064 GCA_039877255.1 Loriculus beryllinus | reverse complement strand
CTGCCATAAGCTGGAACACCTCACATTAAACCATGCCTCCCAAGGCTTCATCCACTTGGCCTTGAATACTGCCAGGGATAGAGCACTCACAACCTCCCTGGGCAACCCATTCCTGTGCCTCACCACCCTAACAGTAAAGTTGTCCCTGATTATGGCATGGGGGTTGGAACTAGATGATCTTAAGGTCCTTTCCAACCCTAACGATTCTATGATTCTATATACCTACAATCACTCCCACCATATTGCATGTAAGTGTCACAAGCATCTCATACTTGCCCCATAAAGCTCCTGGTACTGCTTTGTTCCCTGTGCTCCCACACCACAGGACCTCCACTTGCCCACACATCTCTTCATCTACCTCTTGGGACTTACTGGCTGTGCAAGACAACACAAGCAAGAGAGAAGGCTACAGACACACTGAATGCCCATGCTGGCTGTCCAGGTTGCTGCTATTAACCCGAACTGATTAATGATCAAATCCTCTGTTCTTTTCACTCAGAAGGATCATTAAGGAAGTCAGTCTTCCCTACTCAGTCCCTCATTATTACAAAATTTATAAGACTTCATTATCTTTGAGACTTCTGGCTAAAAACAAACAAAGGGAAACAACAGGAAGACAGGTAACACAGTATTATTAACTTTATTTTTCATTAAATCAGACTAGAAGAAAAAAATCTTCATTTATTCAGTAGGGGAAAAAAGAATAAAAAAAAGTGCCATCTTCACAGGGCTAAATCCTGATATGTAGTCTTAATATTTTTGCAAACAAAATGCAAAAGCGCCTTTTAACTGAGTCATCAGGATACCAACTGCTTAATCAAGATAGTTAGGGGACCTCAATATAATTCATTACTTTTTGTTTTAATCATATGTGGGAGGTAGAAAATTGCATCTAAACATTTTGGTCAGATAAAAGGTCTTTGTGGCTTTCTCGTGAAGGAGGAACACACCTCCAGGTTTTTCATAAAGAGAGTGATATACAACCACCAGTACAAAGGATGATACAAAATGTTCCCATCTAGTCAGTAAAAGAGTATCTAAAGTAAGGTTTGAAATTAATAAATGTATGACTAGATTAATTAAATAAACGCAATGGCAAAAGCAACTTATATTAGAACTAAATGATTATGAGACAAATATGCATGTCATTTTTATTTAAAGTTCCTTATTTCCTTTAATTATAAATACTACAGAATCTCTTGGCATTTACACTTACATGAATAAGTGTTTAAGTAGATAACACTTCTATAAATATAACAAATGTTTCTATAAATGCAACTGCATCCTGATGAAGAATAATTATTTTTCTATTTTCTCAAGTCTCTCAGCAATAGATACTTGAATAAATGTGAGACAGCATCATTCTAATAAATGACTGTACAACATGCAACCAGGGAGATGGAAAGGAGAACATGAATTATTTATCACTGGCATTGCTCCATCTGTTTGCAAGAAAATAATTCTTGAACGCCACCTGAGACATGGGACAGACCTGCTCCCATAATTTGCTGGAGTTTGGTGCTAATGATAGATGGGCCAGCATCTCTTTCAGTGATGGTGATAAAACGGTGATGGGCCTTCCAGTGATCACATATCTGGATGTAAAAGGAGGTTCAGTCTGCCTATGGTGCTGTTTTCAGGTCAGGATTTTATACCTTAAGTTTTCCTTCTAGAACCAGAGGTTGTCCAGCTGCTGCTCTCTTTCCAAGAGGATGGTCAATAGGGAATGTCTGCCTTGTCCTATTCTCCCTGGTTTTTAGTGTCCCATCAGCAGCGAAAATTCCCACCCACCTAATGCCAAAGCTGACCTTCAGCCACTTTATCTTTCATATCTTCCACTGGAGTTGGTCCTCTGTGCTTCTGCTACAGTCAGTGGAGATAAGTGCTTTTAGTGGTTGGCTGACCTATTTTAGGCATCAACTTTAAGTTTGAAACCTTAAGTTTAAAATAAAACATGTTTTTAAGGGTTTGGAGGTTTTGTGTTTATTTCTTCCCTTTGGAGAGCTAGAAGGTGTATTGTTGGCACTTGATTCCTCTAATTTGTTACAGGCATTGACTTTAGGTTGAAATCAGTCTTCCCCAAACAGTATAACAGTATGCTCTGAACTTAGGTACATAAACTTTTGATTACACTCGGACAGGTCTGGAAGGAAAAGGCACATTTTACAGATTTTTTGCCAGCAGTTACATGTGAAACCTGTCCTGATTCAGGCAGGAGGAAGAGCTGATCCAAGGATACCTAACACACTGCTGGCTGGAGGTGTGGTATGCATGATTCCAGTTACACCTGACACTGAAGTTGATACCTTGATGAAATAATTACTGAAGCTTGCAGGAAGCTGCAAAGATTCATACATATGCATCAGGAATCCTACTGAAATATGGGAGAGCAGCAGCTGACTTCAATCTAAGTCACTGGGGGACAATGACAAATTTTTTCTGTCTTCCAATGTATGACAACCAATTATTCTTGTCCATTAATTATTATCTTTAACATTAATAACCTACATTGTTCTTGTTTTTTATACTATACTCCTAAACCTTCTTTGCGTTACACATGTGTAGACACAGAAGTCTACTGCTGAATTATCTGTTGAGATTTCCACCAGCTAAAAAGCAGTAGGGTTATCACTGATGGAAGAAAAGCAAGCTGCACTGGGACAGAGGCAGCTTGGAAGAACTTTCCATTGTCTTAGGAAGAGATGTGAATCACCTTAAGCAACAGCTCATTTATGAGCTTAGGGAACACAGCTCAAAGCCGAAATAGTGTGCAAGGCAATTGGAAAGTCTGCTACTATTTACCCTCCTTATACTTGTCCTAAAGAAGGTAAACTTTGCATTTTAGACAAATAAACTTGTATTCCTGTGAGTAAGAAGTTTGCCTAGACTGGTAATTTAGAAGGACCTGGCAGGTGGAGTCCCAGTTCTTTCCCATGAGGGAATATCCGGCTTCTGTCTGGGAGTCCCAGTAAGGTGCCAAGACTCTGCTCCCCTGCACAGTGAGGACAGATGGCAATTTCGAAAGGAGTGGAGGGCATCCTCTGGGCAGGGTGGCAGAACTTGGCATACAGCAAGGAGTGTGAGGACAGAAGGGGCTGAGGCCACCATACTAAATTCCCTGCCTTCACCAAGTGCAGCCCTCAGGAGGGGAGCAACACTCATTTATGTACATGACCTAGTATTTTCTTGTAGATAATAGTAAGCTATTTGTTAGCTAATGTATATTTATGAATGCAAAGGTGGACATGGCTGGAAGATCAGATATCAAGCAAATGTGGATGCTGAGGTCAAGAGGAATATGTTTCGGTGACTGATGATTTCTATTCCTAGTTCTGGTTTTGTGCTTACTTTCTGTGTCAGGAGCAGGTGTGGGTGTAGCAGAGCGATGGATAAATGTGTGTGCTTGCAGTTGGGGAAAGCAAGTGGCTGCCAGATAACAATTCTCGGTTTCCTTAATCGTGTTCAGCAGCCGCATCCCTCCCAGACCATTTCTGCAAGCGCGCCCTTTGTTTCCGTTTTACCACTAGATGGTGGTAGCAGGTAAAGGCTTGCCTTTTTTTTTTTTTTTTCCTCTCCTTTCCTTCTCCCTCACTCCCATTTCTTTGTTTACCGTGTAGTTTTAGGACATCGGTTCCAGTAAAAGATTTATGCTTTCTCTGAATTATCAAACGATTATACAGGCATAGATTTAAATTCACTGTTTGAAAAATAACTGTTTCTATCCTTTCCTAATCCTCAGCCCTCCCTCTCCCCACACATCCTTGCTGAATCCTGCGGGTGCAGATCGCAGACAGCAACCATTATAGGCAGAAACAAACCTCACTTGTCCACGATTTTCTTACGCACTGCAAGTTGCACCCAGCATTTTTAACAGCCTGGGCAGTTGTTCTGCAGCCTCTGACGCATCACCCAGCACTCCTTCAGTCTCCTCTGCCTTTCTTTCCTCAGCTGCTGGGCTTGATTTGGAACAAGCATCCCCAACCCTGGAAGCTCTGAAGAGGAACACCCGCCACCCAGCATCTACATCTCCTGACACTGTCAGCCTTGGAAAGTTGTTAGGAGAGGAGGGATGGGGTATGGTAACTTCCCCGTGACTCCAAAGGTAGGCAGGCTTATCTGTTTTGAGTTTTTGTAGGACACTTTTTTGCTCTGTAGATGCAGCCAACAATTAATGAAATATTGTTTTAAATCAGAGAAAACTGTCTCAAACCCTCACTAACATTTTCATCAATGTGCTCTGCATCAAAGCTGTTTTGCACAAGCATTATCATTTAGAAAGAAAACACAGCACAGCTGTTATTTGATAATACCATGTATTAGCCTTGGCTACCGATAAAGTGTCACAAAAACATCATTTAGCAAGTGCTTGATGACCAAAGTATGGACATTAGGACTGCATTTTGTCTATAGATATTTATTATAAATGGAGCAGAACAAATTAAGTACTACACGTAATAAGTACTATATACACTCTCCTAGTCCCTTGGGTACATGGTCATATTCACTGTTCTTCATATATGTGACCCCAAGGAGGACCCATATGTTAAAGTGCAGGTCAATTTACTTAAAGCTGTATTTACTTTTTAAATGGATGGTACCAACCTACAGTGATGATAAGTGAAGGAAGAGCCATAATTTTATTTAGTGAGAAATAAGCTTTTTGTAATCTTCTCAATAGGTCTATCTTACAATCATGTATTTCTACACAGATAAAAATACCTATTTAGCAGATTAAATTCTGATGGGCATTTTCATTCTTTCTATATAACTACTGACACAAGCCAAAATAACACCCAGCAAAACAAAAACATGTATTCCTGCATTTATTTGGGTTAGTCTGGATTAAAGCTTCTATTTTCCCTATGGCCCTTCTGCTTTTGTAAGGTACTGAAGAAATATGTCTTTTCCTTTCATACTGACTTCTTCTGCCTCTTGCACCTTTCTGACACAGCACAATAAGAGGAATACTTAAAAAGAAATGAAGAAATGAAGTTAAAACTAAGGGGCAGTTCCTCAGGTGCTGAAAATCAGTATTGCTCCAATGAACTAAATTGATGCAAATTTTTATTAGCTGCAAAATTGGGCCAACTGAGTTTTAATTGCATTTCTACATCTGATGTACCTTTTGATAACAAAAGCAGGAGGCAGGCAGTTCTAAACAACCCTTTAATTCACTAGACAAAGAAGGTTTAACATTTAGTGAAGCTTTTTTCAGCTAGAATTTCTCTTTTCAGTTCCTAAGTACATGCACACTGTTCTGTAACTTCAGTATTTCATATTCATTTCCAGGCACCTGGTTCAATTACAAAATGTTCAGAGAAATGACTGCATTAATAAGGCAAACCTCCATCAGAGGAAAAATATGTTCTTGCAGTTAAATCATTTGTGCTGCCATTAGGCATTTTGGACTTTCTCGCCTGCTCTCCACAGGCTTTCTGTGTGTTCTTGCAGAAGCCACCTAAGAAATGACTTCTGCACCCTCATTATGGGTGCTTAGTGAAGTCCCCAGATTAAGAACTTTGTAGCCCTGCACACAGTGTGGTCTGTGCTCACATGAGACTTCTTGCCATGGAAGGCAGAGTTGAGCTCCAACAATGATAGTTCAAAGACCCTTTTGGTAAGTACTTAGATTTACATATGGCCATAGACTCACAAATATATTAACACAACACTACATTCTTATCTTTCTTTGCCCCCTGGCACTCTTTAGTGCTTGTTCCTCCCCTTCTCATGTCCCTGCAGAAGCAGACATGGAATTGCTGAATAGGACTAGTGGACAGATTTGGACTAAAACTAATGCAGCAAAAAAAGATTCCTGTCAGCCCAGACCCACTGTGCATTCTGGCTACCACAGGGGCACACATTTTTGTTACCACCTGATGATGTCTGTGTAAGCAACTGAAATGGATCATACACGGACTCAGAGGGCAAAAGGTGTGGAAAGGTCTGCCTTTTGATGGACCCCGCGTGTATATTTTCTCCCCCAAAACAGGGTGATCTCATCCTTATTGCTTTTTGGGGGGTCAAAATTGCTTTCTCACAAGGAAAACATTCTCCCAAATTTTCTATAGGAAAAAAAAAAAAAATTGTTCTGTGGCCTTTCTTTGAGCCAAAATATTTTAACTTGGTTCAGCAGGAACCTGGTTTCTGTAACAATGCTGTATTATATAGTTGGGTTTGTAGTTTTAGCCTACACTATCTTCTGTGGTTAACTCCTGGATTAGACTCTATCTGGGAGGGTACATACTGTACACTTACTGCTCTCACTGTCATCCCTGTAGCTGTGATGAGATGCTGGAGACAGGGCTTGAACCTGTGGTCTTACTCACCAAGGACGGAATGACACAATAGGCAATTCAACCTCCAAACCCCATCAGGCAGTGTAACATTGCTGAAATATGCAGCTTTTGTGCTCAGCTGGGAAAAGAAGAAATGTTCAATTGTTTCTGAATCCATGTTTTTCAGAACATTTTGTTCCACAGTGTTGATATTTTGACTTCTAGTCCCAAAGTGGATGGAAATTCCAACTTTTTGTTCAGCCCTTGCTGCAGCCTCTAGCTCCTGCTATAATAAAAGCAAACAAATTACAATAAAAGAATAATAGCTTTTAACACAGAGTTGCACAGTTTCAGTGGTGCCTTGTACAAAAATATTTTAAAATTCAGCTCTATGCTTTACAGAAAACAAAAGATTTCAAGATCTTTATCACAGAAAATGGCTAGTTCCTATTAGCTGTATCACATCTTGTGTGTGCTATATATTTCTTCTTTGTCTGACTTACGACAGGACTTCCAGTGTGAAACATACAGAACATTTTGCTCTCAGCTACTCTGGTGCAAGCACATTGATTTCAGATGATATGCTGAGTTTGAATTCTGTTCCCACAATTGCATGTTCATGCACTCTGCAGTCAGACTTGCTCTCTGTTGTGCTCCTTTGGAACACAATTCCAAGAATGAGTCAAGATGCCTAAAAAGTACAGTAGTGGCTGTTTTTCAATATAGTTTGCTACTGACAATAGTTATAATTAATCAGGGTTTTTCATTTTCTCTGACATTGTGGTTTCCTCTGAGTTTTCTTTTTTTTTTTTTTTTTGTGCAAGACAGAAAACTATGGAAAACAAAGAACATTTTAAACATTTTAAAACATTTGTTTTAAAACAAAGAACATTTTAAAAATAAATTCCAGGAAAGCTTTATTATACCATATTGTGTTATTGCTCAGAGTGCCTTAAAACTGGCAGGTAGATTATGTTTTAAGATCAACTGTTTGTTTGCAGAGGGGTTAACAATTTTGCAATATAGAAAGCACTGCCTAAAGGATAATGAAGATAATGCATTAATTTGTTCTTAAAAGCAAAACTCTTCTTTCCCATGGCATATGAGAAGGTATACTTCCTAAGAGACTAGGCTGGTTATAGCTTTGTAATTCACATAATTGTTGCAGATATAAACATCTGCCTGTATGCTGCATGGTATCACAATTAGATATTTTTTTAAATTCAGCTTTGATAATATGTTGCTGATGTTAACATGTGAGTTGGCTGGCATACAGTTATAAGTCACCATTTTTCAGAAACACCATTCTTTAACCTCCTAGAACTTGAAGTATCTCATACTCTGAGGCACTCATAGCAGCTGTTTGTTTGAAAGTCAGTGACTTATCAAAGAGCAGGAGAAACAGTAAGATAGCACAGGAGTACCTCTTATGTCTGAGAACTCAGCTATATCACCAACAACAATGAAAAGGATGAGAATCTCTTCTAAGCAAGAGTCTTCCCTGATAGAATCTTTTCTCTACCACTTTTAAAATATTTCATGAACTTTCTAGATCAGAACTCATTTGCAAGTGCAAAGTCTTCCTTTTTTTAATTTCACACTTGCTAGTCATCATATAGAAGGCAAATTTCTGATTAATAGATCAACTCTCAGTAGACTGAGTTCTCGTGTTCAGCTTTCTGTCAGTATTGCGATCATCCTTTGCTCATTTAACTGAGTAGGAAGACAACATGTTCACAACAACTTCTGGTTTAAGCATGGATTCTGTGTAGAGATATCACAGAGATGACATGTCAGAAAATTTTTCCAAGCATTTCTACAGGCTTAAGGCAGGGGAAGATTTAGAGAACATATCAAAGGCTTCATCCAGAGTGTGAGCACCCAGAACCTGATCAGACGAGACCAGGCTCTGTCCTCAGTTTTATACAGTGCCTTGCTGTAAACACCATCCACCTCAAATACCTATTCCTGCACTTACACTGTGTATATATATACACAGCACTAGGATTTGTGGGTGGATTTTTCAGATCTCTCACTGTCATAAAATATGATCCTTAAAAACTGACTTGTGTTTTGGGGACACCTGACTTTTTCTTCACAGTTCCACTACAGAGGTAATTCGGGGCTGCTTCACATCACATATCCAAACCTTAGATTTAAATGTCTTGTTTCCAAGATGAAATATGGAACAAACTATTACGGTCTTGGTAAGCCTGAAGGATGGCATATCTGCAGCAGACTGAACATGCTTCAGGGAAAATGCAATAGCTGTGTAGTTCTACGGCATCCAGTGGTACATGTCAGGGATAAGAGCAGTAAGAGAATGGGATCATACCATTTTGAATATCAGCTGTGAAAGTAGATCCCCTGGGTGAAGCATCTGACTTCCCTGAAACTGCCAGAGGAACCTTGTCCCTGTTCCAAATGAAGGTGATTATACCAGTGCGCAAGTTGACAGCTGTGCACTGACAGAAATGGATAAACCAGACTAGCATAGGTAAATGTACAACCGATTTGTTACTGGCAAATCAACTGCTGGAGGTTTGCAATGGGATCTTATCATGGCTACACCAAGCAGATGGCTGGATGGGATAAGGAACATAATTTATAGCCAGTGAAACTGAACTTTTTGATTGTCATGAAAGGAGGAACCAAAAGTGTCAAATGCAAAAAATACTTCACCTTGGGTTCTTCAAGGCATGTGGTCTTAATTGCAGGTTCTTTAACACCCACATGGGGAGCAGAGGCAAAATATGTAATGGCAGGATATTGAGGAAGCCAAGCATTTATAGGCTGGGACAAATGGAAACTCATTTTCCTCTTAACATTGTTGTTATCAATGAGATGATAGTGCCAAAAATTATGCTGGACGACTGACTTTGGCTTTATATGCCTTGGAAGAAGAAGTTTAGGTTAAATACAAAGCAGTTTCAGTAACAGAGTGGAGAGCACATTTAGTGGGTTGAATGGAGTAAGCATTTACATAACAGACATCAACTGAAAGAACATTCACATACTACTGTGACAAATACAGTACACAGTGTAGCACTCTGCACTACAGCTGCAGGGATAGACTGGAATGCTTTTATACAGAAGGAATCGAGGGGAACTTCCAGGTTTTATGCTGGTCCACACACTCACAAAGCTATAGGCCTCAATGTGAGCCAGGTTCAGAGCTACTACAGGGAAGATTGCATCTTCCTCCAATATCTTGACAGTGTGATAACAATAATTGCTCAGAAGTGTGCAATACTTTTCTGATTAAATGGAATGGGAGCTCAAATACATTAACTGTGTGGGGAGGAAAGTTATTCCATATGTTCTGTTATATAACATTGTATTGCTGGCTTATTTTGTAAATATTTTGTAAAGTATCTGTACAGCATGAATGACAAATATCCACAAGGAGAGAGCCTTAATTATTTCAGGATGGGTAGGTGGGTAGCAAGAGCTGTTGTTACTACTTGAGGATTATGGTTTCTGAATTTCAAGTCTGTTGCCTTTTATCTCAATTTTTAGATGTAGAGGAGACTGTAAATCCATTTCATTTAACATCTGTGTCTGAGGGCTGTATGAGGCATCCCATGTGCAGTCTAGATGATTTGTATCTTTTGCAACTTAGTGAAAAACATTCTCATACACTTCATCATATTTATTTATTTGATAGTAGCTTCAAAACCATAATTTTGTAAGGAAACACAAGTAATAGAGAGTGGAGGAGCCCTATAAGTAAGGAAGTACAGGAATTTGAAATATATCCATAATGGCCATTATACTCTCTCTCCTATTTGTTACAGTTTGTGAAAAATTATAGCAGAGAAAGGAAGTTAAAAGATACGCAGATGGATCTGTTTGCATTGAGCACAGTGGTGTGTCCAGAGTTGTTGATAAAGGCAATACTTCAAGAATTGCCTTCTGTGAATAGGAGAAAAAAGGACTAATTCTAAATGAGTAATAGAGTTATTAATAGTGGCTGAATGTCCCTTTCACACTCCACCCTTCTCCAGTCTCCCCTGCTTTTCTACTGTCATGAGTTTCCCTTAGAGGATGCACATTACTGATGTCTAATTTTCAGTTCTTCACTGTTCCCAGAATATTTACATCTGAGCATGTTAAGCCTAATATTAGTTGAGCAAGAAATACCAGCCCTCTGGAATCCTTCCCAGGAAACAGTCAAAATGAGGACAGGCTACAGCTACTGCCTGAAGAATTTGGCACTTATCACCATGGCACATTATACTGGCCAGCGTGTTCTTAAAACCTGGCCAGTGCTTTTATAGCAAAGCCATAAAACCCAGCAATGACTGATGTAATCACTCACTGAAATCAATTATGTAAAAACCTATTCAGGCTATGAAAATAACCCTATAATCCTGTTAAAAATCGGAAAAGTCTGCTTATGAAACAGGCAGGGTTATATGTTGAAAGTTCTTCCCACCTCTCAGCCTACCATTTTGAACATATGGGATCAGAAGGGTCGAAGCTGGAAGTAAGAGACAGAAAATTAATTTTGAAAAGTCACTTTATATTCGCTGCTCCTAACTGAAACTGAGCACACTCCAGAAGTAAACTGTTTCCTGTAGCAGTAAATGTATTGGCCAAATCACAGGAAATTACTCCCAGATAGATTTAAATTTATATTAGATGTACTTATAGATGTACTTATTAGATGTACTTATAGTAATAAATAGGATAGATGGCTTTAATGGATTGTGGATGTGTTTCAAGCCCACATTCTTCTTCCTAGGTCCCAGTGTCATTCCCAGATCTGTCCCTACATGTCTTCTATTTTTTAAAGTCATCTGCTACAACAGCTTTCCTAGTTAGCTGTCTGAGTTCCACTGGTTGCAGTTGATCCATGTTAGCTCTACTCAGAACCTGGGATTCCTCCTTGAGATCATTGTCTCTTCTGTATCAAACTACCCAGCTGAAAAGTGGAGGCAGGAGGAGAACAGTGCTGTGTATTGTAGGTGCTGAGTGTGGCATGTTTGTACTCACTTTTGCAAAAACAGAAAATGGGAATCGTCGTAAGCTTACTCTAGGGTGTTTATATTCCACATGCTTGATCTACATACAGTGCTGAACTTCAGTTCCTGTATACCTTCCCAGGTATTTCTTAGCATGCCAGTAGGTTACTTTTAAAATGTCATAGCAGAGATTACCTGTATGTAGTTTGTGGTTCAAGTGGTGAATAGTGTCTCAGAGACAGAAACCCTTCTAAAATCAGAGAATTGGAAAAGCCAATGGATAAAATATAAAAGAAACAAAAAATAAATGCAAGAAGTCTTAGAAATAGCAGTGGTGACCTGTTTGCACTCAAATCCAGGAACATAATAATGACTTGAAGAATGACAACTTGCTGATGATCTTCAGAAGTAACACCTGGCTAAGATAGCTGATTGTGAATGCACCTATTTGCAATTATGTCCAGAAATAGGAAGAGGGGAAGGGCATCTTTATGAAGCTGAACATAGAGATAGTCCATTTTGCTGTCATCCAAAAACACTCATCCAGAAACAATACTCAATGATTATACACCACTCCTACTGATGGGCCCAATCTTACTTGGAAAAAGGAGTACAGTTGAGATTAACAGGAAAACAGAAGAAAATTGCAATTGATGAGGTGAAATGCTTGAAAGTTCCCAATTTGTTTAGCTAACAAATTGTTAAAAGAAAAAAATATAAGCAAAAAACAACAAAAGCTACAGGTAAAAGCTGAAACCCAAGAAGTTGAAAAATGAAGAAATGGGTATTTTCAATGCAAGATAGCCATGGTTGTCAAGGAAAATAAGATATTGTGATGTAGAAAATGTCCATGGCACAAGACAACATCACAGAAGACCATGTAGAAGTTTCAGTGCAGGAAAGAGTAGAGAGACCACAGTGTAGGGAGGTCAGGCCTGCATGCATGAAAGCTAATAAACGGTAATTCAGTATAATAGTTCAATGCCATGTGTTTGATAAACTGAGACATGAAGAGAAGCAAAGAGAAGCAGTAAAGTCAAAGATGCATTAAATTATGGGGCATGTCTGTGACTATCTTTCATTGTCTTTTCATAGTAGAGGACAGTGGATTATGATAGCCTTTAGGAAGGAGGGAAGCCTGAGAACTAAAAATAGAAAGTCTTCATGAATTACAAGTACCATGAAGGAAGCAGAGAGAATGGACTTAGAAAACCAGACAAGGTCTTAACTCCTCCTCCAGAAAGGAGGTAGTCACCCAACACAAATAGTGTTTTAATTTCCTAATATCACACTGAAAGTCTGTAAGACTAAAACCTAGATCTCAATGGTAAAATAGTATCTTAACCACAAAATCATCCATCTTCTGTTACGTTCCATGGTTTCATCACCACAAACTGCCACGAATAATTCAGGAAGCGCTTTGACACTGGTCTCATTAATAAGACATATAATCAAGGAGATGTTTAAATAATGATGTAGAAAAGGCAGAAGAACTCAATAAATATCTAATTTCATAAGAATTCAAAAAAGTACTTCCCAGCCAATCCTTGGTAAAGAACAAGGATATTAAACTGAATGCCTTTGAGGTGTGGACGTTAGAGAACAAATGGATGAGGTTAATTTTTAATATATCTCAGAAATTCAGGAAGACAAAAACAGTGTTAATGTTATATCAATGACCAGAAAAAAGTTACTGCATGAAGTAACCTTTTAGCATGGAGTTTTAGCATGGAGTCAGCCTGAACGCAATAACAGAAAAGCTGGTAAAAGCTTGAGTCTATAGCAAGAGATGGGAATAGAATTTCAGAATGATAAATCAGTCTGGTCAAAACAATCTCATTTATTGCACTACAAATTTGTTTGATAATGGAAGCTTGGCAGAGGTTTGTAGGTGTTTGCCTTAGTATCACATGACAATCTGATTAAACAAGTAGTTCTGAGAGCTAACAAAACCCAGCTTTCTAGGGAATCATGTCTCTTGGTTAATTGACTGTTCAACAGTCTTACACTTAGATTTTCTGTTTACTCTGCATATATCAACACAGGGTTATTATTTCTTTCTGCAGGGTATTTCAGAATGACAAACATGCTGTCATCTTTAGGTATAGAAACTACCCAATGGATTCAGAAATTACTGAGAGCTATATTTGAACTCCAGTAGTATTTTCCTACAACTCTACTTTCATGAAATATATTTGTCTTTAGGATATTTATCTCTTCACAGATATGTTTGAAAATGACAAACAGCCAAAAAAAAAAAAAAAAGGCAGTGAGGGGGAGGCAAAAAAAGGCACCCCACTGCCATGGGAATAAAAGTACCACAAGCACTGTAGAATCCTAACAAACCCAGTTCTTAACATGGTTTAGAAACTGTCTGACACATCTCAAAAAAGCAGTGATCAGTAAGAAATAGTAAACAGTATTTCTAAAGAAACCTCTCAGACGTTAGCGTTAGAAAACAGCAGATTATTCTACCTGGTGGAAAAATAATAACAAGCATAAGAAAGCCATAGAAGACATCTATAATGTAGAGACCATTAAAAATGCATTTTGAGAAAGCCAAGTTCAAGCTCCAGCAGCTAGGAACAAGGAAGCGAGCAGTAGCACAGAACTGAGGGATATACCATGAAAAGCATTAACTTCAAGAAGGGTTTAGAGGTCAGAGTGAATAAATGACTGAGTATGAGGCAACCATATGATGACGTCAGGAAGAGGGATTATTTATCCAGGGTGTAATACTAAAAGAAAAGCATTTTAGATCTACATAAGGACAAACAGGCTTTTAAACCTAACATAGTTAACAGGCTACGCAATGTGGCTATGAGCAGGTATGCTTATATTGGGCTACTCAAGTGCTTGCCTTAGGAAGGACGAAACTTCAGAAGTCAGCAAAGGCCTCTGAAATCCAAGATTTGGAACCTTCTGCTAGCTACATGATCTAGCTGGTCTGTTCTTTGATTTTGAGACAAACAGGCACGCTCTAGCCATCAAGTTAAATCCATACTATTTAGCTCTTTTTGACTCCAAGGCAGGATAACCACATCCAACTTGCCTCTTGGGCAAGGTCTCTGAGCCAGAAGTTAGTGAAATCCTGAATGCTAAAATAGCACCTGGAACTGTTCCAACAGTTTGACCAAGGGCATTTGGGGCCCTGTCTTGGCACTGTGTTTTTTGCAAGTGTTAACTCCTTGACTCAGAAGTGATCACAGTGTAGTACAGAGAGCTCTGTGTGGTAATTTACCCTCCTGGAAATGTTGTACCCACACTGCTAAGAGATGTCACAATTTTTCCCTTGAAAAACCAGCTCAGCCACCATGAAGCAGGGTCCTCCTACACACCCAACCCTCTGGCAGTGTGTTTTCTGGTGTATCCTGCAGTCCCTGGCTCCCAGGCTGACTGCATCAAGTCAGTCACTGAAGTGCCTGCATTAACCCACTACTCCCATCTCTCCCTATGCCTATGCAGTTGGCCTACTACAATAAAAGCCAGAGTGGGGTGAAGAGGATAAAAGAGAGAAGCAACATTTACCTCAAAGTATCCTAATTACTGAGTGCTTTACTGTGAAACATGGGATTTTTGCCATTTTTGATATTTACCAAAAGTAAGAACAAAAAAAAAAAAGTGTCACATGTTGCTATTGCATAGATATTCATAGAATTAATGCACCACACCACGCTACATATTCATGACCGTGGCAGAAACCTCAGGATATTTCTGCATAGTATTTTCTGGGGCCCAGACTTCATTTATACACCCTTTCACAGATTTTATTTTCAATCCTCAAGTAAGTATTAAATTCCATCCACCTTTTTGTGCTTGCATCTTCATAGCTAATGGAATCTTGAAACATCATCTAATCAATATTCACTTATTTAATATATTCACAGAAGTGCCATAAAAATGGATGATTCTTGCTTTTATCCATTTAAAATCATTTACTCTCTGTGTATAAAGTATGTTATTAAAGCACTATAATCTTGAATCATACTTTTCAGCAGACAAGTGAAAGGCGTATCTACGTTCCAGAAATATGCCTCTGACAAATCTCAATTTTTCAGCAGTTTTCATTGCAGTGTGAGAGCTGTTCAGATGAAGATTGAATAAAAGGGCTTTCAAACCTTCTCATGCACTTATTTCCATCTAGAAAATAATTTAACAAGTTTTTCCTTAAGAATACTATCTCATATTTGAGAATAAGTTTATCAGATTTCAGCTGAAAAAGCAAAACTTAAAAAAAAATATGTTCTTAACCATCATCTTTCACACAGCTAAATAAATAATTTTAGCAAAGCATTTTAGCGAATGTTAGCATATGTGTCACCTTTAATTTATCCTTTTAACATCACCAATCACAGTATCAGCTAATTTTATGGCCCACTAATCTTTTGGTGTATAATGTAATGATAGTATCAGTTATTAGGCACATGATAATAAGAACAGATTTGTGGGAATAAGTGGCAAATATCTGTTAGAATTGATAGTAAGGAGTAAAATTTTCTGCCTTTCTCATGGGCCACTACTTCTTAGAAATCAAAGAGATAAAATCCTCTCATTTAAGGACCCAGAACTTGCTGTTATTCTGTTTATCGTGCATGGTACTATCAATCATTGTGACTTTCTAAAACCCTGACAATGCTAAAATCACTAGAATACTAAATTACTAACATGTTCTAGATGAATGGGATTTATTGAAATCAAAATACTGTTTTATTACAAGCATCAGATTTCCCCTTGTTATTGAAAATATGACATAAGAAAGTCTTACTATATTATTTACTTGAGAGACAAGGTTCCATAGCTGTCTGCTAGCTTTTTCCTCCACCTCTTGAGTTAGCAGTGGTTGAAAAATTCACTAGTAACTTTACCTATTTGCTCACTGCAGAGGCTTTTGGATAAAACCTAGCACAAACACATTAACTGGAATACAATGACACATCCATTATTACTTATTAAATAATGCCTTAAATAATGTAAATGCTAGCATGCCAAAACAGCATGATACATCTGTGCATATCAACAGTTTGTAACATAGAATCATGGAATCATAGAACAGTTAGGGTTGGAAAGGACCTTAAGTTCATATGTCAAGATATGTTGTGTGAGCCATTTGATTCCAAGCTCAGCATCTCCAGCTACTTTACATCATTCCTTTTGGCTTCTAGCATCAACAGTGATAAGAAGTAGGCCCTGTTGTACTACTGATTACACTTTGCAAAAGTCCACACATCTATCATTGTATTTCATATGATGTTCTAAGTAAAACATCAGAAGCTAATGGGAGTTCCCTGACTGACTGAAATGGGCTTTGTGTTCAGTTCTTAACTGATAAAAATATTATTGAAACCATCTTTCTCAAATTCCTGATTTCTTCCTTTTTCTTTTTCTCCAGTAAAAACAAGTCCCAGATCAGTAAAAAATGTCAGGAAAATATATTTTACTCTTTTATATTTTTTCAGTCACTGTTGGAAGATGCAAATACACTGCTGAAAGCAGTCTTTCCAGCTATGCAAGTTGCATACTTGAACTGCATTTTAATTGTGTTCCAGGTTACAAATATGTTAATAATTAATTCTCTTAACGTCCAATTTATGGTAAATTGGGTGCCTTGCAGAATAAGAGCAGAAGTGCACAGCCTGAGGAAGTAAAGGGTCACCATAATTACGGACTATAGAGTGTTCATAACAAAAAACAAAAGACTTGCATGTCAGTAGAGAAATGACAGGATCCTTTGCTTAATTTCATATTCCAATTCTGTAGGACTTTCCCCTCATGAAACCTTTAAAGTCAAATAATGTATATATAGGAAATGTAATATATTCGCAAAATATGTGATGACACATCCTTAAGTATTTTTTTACCAAATCATTTTTTAACAGATTATTTTATTTTTTAGTTCCTGGGTTGGCGAGCTGTGTACAGCAGATTTCTGGATGAACTGAAGCCATGGTTTCCACTGAATTTAATAAGCTTTGCTCGTGTACCTAAAGGATTTTCCCTCGCGCTTTAAGTGGGGTTGGTGTATACATGAACACCCACTTTTTGAAGACAAAACAAAGTTCTGCTTTTGCAAATCTGCAAGCAAGCTGTGTTGCTGACACAGAAGTTTAATTACTGGTGAGGAGGTGAATAAAGAGCACAGCGGAGGGCAGCAGTGTGAGAGTAAACAATTGTCAGCCTTCAAAGCAAAGATATAAAACTTTAAAAGGACCAGGCCAGCTCCAGAAGGAGGTAACTCCTGCTCGTAGCTAACTTAGATGGACTGGGGCACCTTTGGAGTCTGTCCAAGGTGCAGTTGACTAGAAAAAGAACTGGGATACTTAGGAAATCGCCACTCCTAACTGTGCCATCACAGTGGCCCGGTGATGACAAACACTGGCTGCCACTGAGCTCCCCCAAGGGCAAGTTCAGTATAATTGCTTACAAACACCAGCAGATCAGGAACAAAAGTCCGGTTCCACTGAAAACTGGCATGTAAGCCTGTCTTTACTACGCGTGTTCAGTCCTGTAAGGGAGAGCAGGATTTGAACCTTTCATATAGACACTATTTGTTAAGACCGTTTATTTTTTCATTCAGATACTGTGCTTGCTCTCCTTTTTCTTTCAGTTAGTTTTGAAGGGTCTTGATGCAAACAGGCCGCCCCAGGAGACAGTCTTCCAGAATACTACTTTTTACTTTTATTTCTAAAAAATATTTTTCCTCATGCATTCACGCATGGATACAATTTACTCCATGCACTTCTGCTGGCCTGACAGTGCCTGCAAACCCTAGTAAAAAAATTGCTGTACAAATACAAATCAAAATGAAGGACTTTGCCTGGCAGATTTCATGCATCAAGTAACAAAAAGACTCATACATACTGTTTTTTCTTCCATGGAAGCTGAAGGACCTCACAGAAAGGCAAAACACATTATCTCTGTTTGAAAAAATAAAAGAAAAGAAAAGAAAAAAGTAGGAATGTGATGATTCAGAGCAACTTTGTGCAGCAAGTCAGTGGTTAAACGGTGACAAGAGGCCACATCTGGCCAGACCTATATGCAATTCTCCATTTCTTTTAGCTCATGAGATGCTTCAGGTCTGAAGGCTAAGCTTTCTGTCTTATGGCAGTATTCCCTATGCCTCCGGATCCTTTTCTTTGATACCCACCTCAGTGACCTGGAAGGATGTGCAGCCATTCTCCAGCAGGCAGGGAGGGAACACGGATAATGCCTAGGCTGAACTAGGGAGCTCCTGGGTGCTGGGAAGCAGCAGGGTGAGCAGCCATGCTGCTACCAGAACAAGGAGGTGCTGGGGCAAGTGTCTGGATGTCAGCTCTGGGAAGGGGAGTCCCCGCTAGAGCTGGGCTGGGCAGTGGCTCCTGCTCACCAACAAGGCTTGGACCCCGCTGGGGTCTCCCCAGGCTGCGTCCCACACCCCCCAGCAGCACCATGACTCCCTGAGCCATCCTGGGGCCTATGACCTGCCTTTGGGATCCCAGCATAATCCAGGCATATTAATGGGAGTCAAAAATTTGCTTCCAGGGATGCCCCATCCCTGGCAGTGTTCAAGGCCAGTTTGGACAGGGCCTTGAGCAACCTGGTCTAGAGGGAGGTGTCCCTGCCCATGGCAGGGTGGTTGGAACTGGGTA
>JBCJKH010009487.1:0-26865 GCA_039877255.1 Loriculus beryllinus | reverse complement strand
TTTCAGCAAAAAAGACAACTGTCCGGATGAATGTTATATCAGGAAGCTTGGAGGCCTTTGGGGGTGACGTGTCTAGAGGAGATATGTAAGTCCATTCAAGCAATTCCTTCTCAGAAGTTCCTACTCCTAGCTTTGAAATACTTGAGAGCTACTTCTGAGAACTACTGTTACAGAAAACTTTGTAGAGTTTCTAATGCTGATGTGTCTGTAGTAGCTCTTGTTGTTACCACATTCTTCCTCACAGCTTCTGCTCAGGCTTAAAAACACATTGGTAATTCTTCCTGCTGATATCTCAGTTCTTCTGTGTCCATTTGTCCATTCCTTGTGGTCTGAGTTTTGCCGTGTGTTTCTTTTTCCTTTTAAAAACCATACTTTCCCTTCCCTAAATTCCCAGGTTTATGTGACAATAGAAGACGTTATCTCCTGAAAATCTGGTGGCACATCTTAATTTCAAGGAGCATTAAAAAAAATACTTAAAACCAAAATGGTTCCTGGTGAATTAGAGAACTGATCTGGAGGTGATCATGTATCTCAGTGCAGAAAAAATGACAGTACACTGCAGCATTATAACTCCTCTGTGGGATCTGTCGCCTCTCTTACAAGTGCAGTACAGCATTAGGATTTTTTGACAGTCTAAATTAGATCAAATCGCCTTTTTCAGTCTTTTCTTGTTTGGTTACTGGAACAGGGAGACTTCTGACTTGATAATCTGTGTTGCGGACCTGCAATACAACAACCAGAAACTTCAGGAGGAGAACAGCAAGCTGAAGCTCACACTGGAAGCTGTGGATGAGACTAACAATAAGCTATTGGCTGACAATGAGGATCTACGTCAACAAATAAAAAGGTGGGAGAGCCTGATGCCAACAGGTCTGCAGTGTACTGACCATGGGCAGACATGTCTGTTTTCTAAGTGATCCAGCCTTGCTTCATGATTTTAACCTCACCAGTGCTTCATGACAGCAACTTCCAACAGCTTAATTAATTAATTAATTAATTCCAGCGTATCCACCCAACCACACAGCTTGGTGTCATTGGCAAACTTGCTGAGGGCGCACTCAATCCCACTGTCCATGTCAGTGACAAAGATGTTGAACAAGACCGGTCCCAACACTGATCCCTGAGGGATGCCACTCGTCACTGGCCTCCAGCCATTGACCATAACTCTTTGTGTTTGGCCATCCAGCTGGTTTGCTCTGAGGAACTAAAGTGAGTTTTCTTACTAGCTTAGTATTGCTGCAGCCTGGGGACACATCAATGCCGCAAGTACAAACCTTTATTTACAATAAGTTCATAATGCTAATCTGACCTAACTAATTCAAGTGTGATATAGTTACATGAGCTGCAAAACCATTCCCAGTATCTTCTGGGGAGTTTAAGCCAGGAGTCTGCAGGGTAGCTGGCAGGGGATGTATGCCCTCATGTTGGACCATGTTCTCAGGAGTGTTCTGCAGCCTAGAGCTAGCCAGGAAAGATGGCTACCAACCCACTGATCAAATACAGATCGGGGTATCAAATCAGGACAAGAAAATGATGCAGTGCTTATCCTTGAAAACTGAACTGAAATGGTTTCCTTAACTGCTAACAATGAAGTGCTCTAAAGATGAGGTTATGTTCTCAGGTAACCTGATACTTGACTATAACAGGCTAGGTTGTTGGTGAATGCAAACAAAAGCACACTGTCTTAGATGCTATGTTTGCTATGCTTGCCTGGAGTGAGAGTGGAAGGGGGTGATAAACAAAGGGTAAGTCCATGAGTGTTTATTTACTGGATGAAAATGACAGGCTTGCACTTGACTGTTGATCTTAACATGAAATATCTGTACCAAAGAAAGTCCCTGGTGGCTTCTAAAAATACTGCTCTTGGTATTTCAAGCCTATCTGATGACCAATAGTAACTCACTAAAGTTTCTCTGGATTTCTTTCCCCCCATGCAGCATCCAGCATTCTGTGCTGAAAGCCAAATCACTGGAAGAAGAACTAGAAGAAGCAAAAACCAACCTGAATCTGTTGGAAGAGAAAAGACAACAGATTCTCTGGCAGAATAAACAGCTAGTAGGTGCTCTTATTTCCTAGCTTACATTGTACAGCATCTCATACTTTAGTGCAGCAACAGCATCGTTGCTCAAACTGTAAAAATCAGCAGTATGAGCTCCTCTGCACCAGTAGGTACTGGAAATTTTTGAGGGTGCTTTGAAATGTGGTTTATTAGTTTTACAGACCAATGTGAAGTTTCTTTAAACTAGTGTCAGTTGGAATTAATAAAACAATGAAAAGGGCCAGTCTTGCATATAATTATGCTTAAAGACAACAGCTCTTATGCTGCCATTATGAAATTCACATGACTTCTATAACCAGCAGAGACAGGAGATTTTGTTCGGATGTCCACACAACTTTTCCAAAACACCCTATGTTATTGCCAATGTCCATATGGGTTAGTAGATATGACAAAGAGCTATGAGAATTCTTTCTATTCTGGACCGGCAGATGGAAGCCAGGCAGCACACCTTGGTGTGTCTCAAAGAACACAAGCTGCCTACATGACAGCATCTGGATTGAACACCAGGTGTCTGAATGTCAAAGCCCGTCTTGACTGTAAGAGGTTTGAAGCAGTCTGGTAACAAGGGTGATATGGCTGCAGCTTTGGCAGGTGTTTCAGGACACCAAAGTGTAGGTTCTCCGGAGAGCATATGTTTGCATTGCTGCCATGCATGTTGTTCACACTGCAGTGGCATCACTGTGTTTTGTTGTGTGGGTGCAGCTGTAAATTGGTGCTCCACAGTGCTCTGTTCTGCCGATGGTGGGCAATTAGAAATAAAAGAGACTTTCATGCCAAGCAAGAACACAAGATCTTTTTTTTGTGCTTTCCTGCCGCAGTGTGTGTATATTATTGCTCTGCTTTAATTTGAGATCACATGTATAACTCACCTTGTGACAAGGAGGTGGGGTGGGAGAGAGAAATATTATTAGAAGCTTTGTAGTTGTGCTTATAATTCCTTTAGTTACTGTTCCCTGTGCAGTGGAGGCACCACCTGGAATACTGCTACGTTTCTTCATGTCTGATATGAAAAAAGTGTAGTGTGGCACATAGGCTTTCCAGTTCTGTCTTTACTCAAGCATGAGTGCAACTAGACTTCCTCTTTGTGGTCTTAACACCTCCTTCATATCACCTAGTGGTCTGAGTCTTACCCTGATTTGAAATGCCTGTGTCAAACCCTTCAGTGAAGGTTCATGAATTGGGTCAGCCTTAGCACTTCCCTTTTGGCTGTGCTCTCTAAAGCAAAGGACAGCTTCATGTTGGGCTCTGGAGTTGTTTGTGATCTGTTGCACTATGGCTTAGTTTAGCTTTAAATGTTGAACTTGACATGCTAAAACCAAAATATTTCTTTTTTGTTTTAATAAACCTGACCAGGAAAAAGAAAATCAGTCTCTCATCATCAAAGTTACTTCTCTCCAGGAAGAGGTAAAATAAATCATGATTTTTGCAAGTACGTGTTCTTGTCTAACTAAAAGCTCACTGTTGAGAAATTAAATGTTTGTTAGACTTTGAAGCCTGACATGTTAATTAGGTTATCAAGATATTTTTCATTTTACAAGAATGACTTATCATAAAACTCTGTATCTTGAAGCTGCACTGTGCTTCAGACTTTCCATCTGCTGAGTAAGTTAGGATATGAGGTTGGGAGAAGTGTGGGGGATAGGGACAAACAGCTGCTTTTTCTCCCTCTTTTTCAAAGCTTTATAGGCAAATTAAAATATTTCTGGTTAACACAGCTGTAAATATTATAGCTGTAAATATTATAACTTTATTGAAACAATCTCCACTGAACACTTTTTGATGTTCACTTCTGTTTCCTTCCTTTAAGATACAAAGGAGGAATCTTGTGTAGAAATGTAACTCCAAAAAAATTATGCAGTGACTGAAGGCTCCACTTGCAGATAGATCCATTGGCACTGGCTAAGGACCTACATGAGGCTTGTAGGGAATATACTGCTGGTGGAGCTGTATCTCTTGGTTGGTTTTGGTTTTGTTGGGGGTTTTTTTATCCTTTTTTCTTTTCTTTTGTTTTTCTGTTTGGTGTTTTCTTGTTTGGAGAAGAGCTATTCATCACTTTATTTTGTTAAAGTATATGTTTTATAAGTCAGTTTTTTATCAGGTGATCAAATGTTTTAATACTTGCTAACAGCCTGTATCTTAGACTATTTAGGATGAAAGAGAAACAAGTTAAATTATGCATAGTAGTGAAAAGGGGCATTTCATGGATTTGTGGATCTTATGATACCGACATTTTAGTCATTATTCTTTGCATGCTTACCATGCTCAAGATTAGCCATTCTGAAAAGCTTGTAATTCCATATAGCCATTAAACTGCATCTTTCCTAAAATAATCCTCATGCTGCAGGCCTGAAAGCTTTTCCTTAGCTTTTCAGGTCTGCTTATAAATCACATTTGGAAGTTTTTTCTCTTTTAACAGTGCTCTAGAGAAATGAGGGGGAAAAGGAGCAGAAACAGTTTCAGTGGTGCAAGCACATAGAATGCATGTGCATAAATACTGGTAGTGCTTTAGAGTAGGCAGCACCTTGGGGGTGGAGATGTCATTTTGCCTAGTTTCCTCAAGGAGAAACTGTCAATCAATTCAGCTGTGCCTGTACACTCTATCTTGTTTAGAATATTAGGAACAGCATGGATACTGATGGACTTCAAAAGAAGATATTGGAGCTGTCTAAAAATGCGGCAGAACTTCAAGTAAGCATTTCAACTCTAGGAGGAACAGAAGGAAAGCCTATAGATTACTTGTGTCTAATGAGAAGAATTTTTGCTTCTGGAAGGTAGACAGCCCTGAACCTGCCTTTGTTAAAGAACTGCAGTGTAATTAGACAATGTGACAGCTTTGACTAAGAAAGTTGCTCTCTGGACTTTAAAAACTGGGTTGATGTAAACAGTCCAGAGTTCCATTATTTCCTTTAAGGAAAGAATGTTTCCTTTTAGAAAACCTTTTTCCCTCTATTTGAGAAAATACGTTAGAAAGCTGTGCTTTGGCTGATTTTGCTGAAACTATTACCCTGAACAGACAAGAGAAAAAAAAGATGACTGTGAAAGCTGAGAAAGCTTTCACTTTTAACTGGATACAAGATTTGAACTTTGAAGAACACCACCCAAAGTACTCAAAAAACCTGATTTTTCTAAAATAGGAAAGTTAATAGCCTTTTTCCTTTTAAAGTGGGACACAGGAACAGACTTGTGTTATGGTGCATACCAATGACCAGAAGTATTTTTGATCTCTTCATTCTTTAGATACAAGTACATATCTATGAGACCACTATGGTGAATAAAGAGGCAAGCTTGACCCAGGTTAGTTGCTCTTACTTCATTATTGTCTTGACTGAAAATACTGATTATGGGATGTTTTGTAAAAAGGCAAGGCATTAGTCTTCACTGTGGCACTTTATTTCTACTGTTCTCACACTACAGAACCTGATCCTATAAATTGCTTCAAAGTAGGCGAGAACTGCTTTAGGACCTGGTTATGAGTCAGCATAATTAAAGGTTTCAGGATTTTGATTTTGTTTAAAAAAAGAAATAAAAATCACAACTTATTAAAACAAAACAAACTTGCAAACTTCAGAAAAAACATACAGAAGCTTCTAAAGGCTACAGGCAACTTCTTTTAACACCTGATGACAGAATGTAACTGCAGAAGAGCCTTTCCTTTGTGTTTTCCTTCAATTGCTTAAATTTTGTGCCAAACTGATTTAAAGCCCAATGGAAAAGCAAATTTGTCCTTTCTCATTAGTGAGGTAGAATTACCTAGGCTTTGCTGAAGACCAAACATTTCTGGTGTTGGTTTTAAACTTCTATTTTGCATTAGAAAGCAAAGACATAAGACTACGTAAACGCATTGGAATTCTGTGGATTCATGAATTAGGCAGATAGCCTTCTAGGCTAATGGAATTTTTATTTAGCAGGACAGGCTCTAAATCAGCTGATGAAATATTTGGCTATTGGGCTGTTTGTAAAAATCAACTTTGCAGCTGATTTCAAAGAGTGACAACCTGACTTCAATGTGATGCAGCCGAGAATTTTGTACCAGAGTGTTTTTTAATAGGGTTTTATTGGTTTTTTTTTTTTTAACTGAAGCAGCTTAAGGGCATAAACGAGTTAACTATTTCTTTTTGGTATGTTTTTAAATAGCTTTCACTCCTCCCTCCTTGAATGATTCAAAACTTTTGTGGATTCAGGTATCCTTTAATTTTGAAAAGGCTTTTCTAGTTTATTGACTAATTAGGAATTTTGAATGCAGACTGCATGTTCTTGTATATGAAGGTGACCATTTTGTATAATCTTGAAGAAACTGGTATGGAAAACTGTACTGTTGGCTTTAGGATCTGTGGTATTAGGGTTTACCTGTAAACTAGAAAAAGAACTCTCATAGTTTTTATACAAGGAACATTGGATATAGGATTGTTGGTTATTGAAAATTATTATGCCAGCCTTTCTTTTCCAGGCCTGCAGAAGTTACATGAAGATAGACAACACTCTGGGGTTTTTGGGGGTTTGTGAGGGGTTTTTTTTCTGTTGTTGTTGGTTTTGGGTTTTTGTTTTGGTTTTATTATTATTTTTATTGGGTTTTGGCTTTGGTATGGGGTTTGGTTTGGTTTATTTTATTTTATTTTATTTTCAACCTTCAGCACCATGCATCAGTTTTCTCTACTAAGGCTGGAAGCTTTGTTGTATAACCTTGTTTTTCCTGTTTAGCTTTCTGTGTATTTCATCTCTTCCAAAACCATCAACTATTTTTAAAAATAAAGAGTAGGAAGAACTGTAGATAAAAGGGGCGAGAGGACCAGAGCTCCTACTTGAAATTCCTGTTTTTTCTAAGAAATTCTCTACTTGTCTGTGCAATCTTCTATTGTAATGCATTACATGAATGAAGCCCGTTGCTGGTTTGTGATGTTAAGAAAGCTACTACTTTTACTAACTCCTCAGTCTTTCCATGAGGGTTGATATATTCTCCATCAGCTCTCCCATTAGGCGGTGTTTAATCTGAGTGTTATGCCTTATGTCTTTAATCATGAAAAGTAATGGGAATGAACTCTGAATATTGCAAGTTTTAAGGATCAGTTGGGATTAAAGCTCTTGTTCATAGTCCAGTTTTTCAGCTAAATGCAGAGTCCTTCCATGTAGCTAAGAAGCTAATGCAAGTACAAAAACCAGGTAAGCAATAAAATGTAGAAACTGGAAAGAGATTTTCTATCTCCTTAATTTTAGGAGCTACATAGAAAATGTCATCCAAGTGCTTTGTTAGCCAGTATGCAAGGTAATTCACTGTATTCTTTAAAATTTGCAACTATTTTTATGTTATGTAATTAGACTGTTGCTCAAACCTAAATAGCACGGCTTACTGCTATGATGTAGGGTTGAGTATAGTGTTATTTTGGTTACAGTGCATCACAGCCATAAGTGTTACAAATGCATTTCAATGTGCTAGTTGTTGGGTTGTGTCCTTTAAAGGCTTTTTTTCTCCACAGAAAGAGCAGGACATCAAAGAACTGAAGTTAACCATTGTGGAGTGCTCTTCAATAATAGAGGTATGGGACCAAGTTCAGTTTTTTGACTATGAGAGGAGAAAGCATGCATATCCTTTGCTTATTCTGCATGACAAACTAATGCTCTAACCAGGTCTGATGTATGTTTTAGACTTTGCGGACAGAAAAGAATAAGCTACTGGAGAACATGCAACACATGCAGCAAGAGCTGATCTCGTGAGTATTGAAAAAAAGCCCCAGGAAATGCAGTTTGTGAAAAGTCAAAAAGGGCAGATGTGTTCTATTTATTTATTTATTTTTCTTGCTTCTTTTAGAAATGGGTTGAATTTCCCATTGTTGTGCAAATTGAACAGTAATATTCCTGAAGGGGCTAATTCACTGCACTGTGAACTGGAACTTGCTCGGTCTTCTGAGGTATGAATCAAATCTTCACTGAATATCATTCCAGTGTCCTGCATCAGTTGGAGAGAACAAAGCTCATTCCCTGTAGATTATTAGATACCCTTGGAATTCAAAGTCATTAATCCTACTATGCAAGCATAGAATGTGAAGGTTACATTATTGTCCCAAGTACACTGAAGAAAGTACAGAGAAAAACAAAGCATTTGGAAATCTAAAAAGAAAATGAGACTCTAGAAGGAAATCTGGAAGAGCTAGAGTCATGCATGTAGCTGCAGACTTACAGAGAAGATGCAAGTTTTTAAATATACAAGGGCTGTTATGCTGCAGGAAGTAAGTCTGTTTTCTTGTACTGCCGAAATGAGATATGAACAATGATTTTCAATCGCAGAAGGGGAAACTTCATTTTCCTTGAGATCTAATGTAGTGAAAAGGAAAATCGAGCATTAGAATAATCACCTTGACAAGGTTGTAGAGTCTTCACCTAATTTATTTTTTAGGAACTCTGATAAGCATCTGCCTGTAGGTACCATTTCCTTGCTCCTCAGCAGATACAATGGAGCTGATCTTTGGGGGGAGATCACTGCCCCAGTGAGGTTTTTCAATAGTAACTCAGAGGAGGACAGGGAAGTTATCCTTCTGAGTCTGGCACAGGCTGACACAACCTTAGTGCTGCAGTTAAGCCTGTCTATTTGGAGTTGTGGTGTCCCCCATGTCCTCTGCAGAACACCTGGCATGTGGTTTGGTGACTTCTGGGAACTATGCTTTTGGTCAGACAAACTTCACATAACACTGGAAGTTTGGTCTCTAATTTATTGTTCTTGGAGCTTCCCAGCACTCCAATGGGGAACAACTGAAAAGAACCGCCGAGACGATTTATATTTACATTGTGGTTTTGTACAGATATTTACCTGAGTTATTATGTGCCCATTTCCCTAAAGACATTCCATGGAGTCCCATCCTTCCTGACAGTGCTGTCTTCCCTTCAAATGCAAGCTGTGTAGCAAAGCTAATATCCACTCACAGGATCGCATAATCCCAAGGGTTGGAAGGGACCTCGAGAGATCATCTAGTCCAACCTCCCTGTAACAGCAGGGTAACCTAGAGTACATCACACAGGAACTTGTTCAGGCGGGCCTTGAATATCTTCAGCGTAGGAGACTCCACAAATCCTAGACTCCACAACTCCCAGACTCCACAACCTGTTCTAGTTATATGCTATCCAGTATCCAACATATGCTATCACAGTGATTTTTCTTGTAAGACTTTCCTGTGTTTTTGTATGTGGTGCATTTGCAAAGAATTAGCATTTGCCACAGGAAAAGAAAAGATCTAGTAATTGACTAAATCTACAGGCCTAGAAAAGAGATGTATACTTGGCTAGGCAGCTCCATTTTGAAAGTTATGTATAATCCCCTACTGCAACTCCCCATAGCCACAGTGAGTCATTGTTTGCCTCTCAAATGTTGCAATGAGACAAAATTCCACCAAATCACCTGTAAAGCAAGCAATGGCTCTGCTTGTTCATCACTTGGTAAAGCCTCTTCTGAATAAAGAAAACTAATTATCGACTTTCTCTTGCTTACTCCTGATGTGAAAATTTATGTTGGATCACTCGGTAGCTTGCCTGGCTTGCTTTTTTTTTTTTTTTTAAATCCCCATGACATGAAAAGCTTTTACAAGTTTCAAGTTTCAGTAGCTCTGACCTTCTGGTAAATACAATGCGGGGATACTTCAGAGAAGTCTAAATGTCACTGATGCTGGTTTGCAATAAGGAGATGTCAAAATAAACTAGCTGGCTCTTCTGTCTCTTCAAAGATTACCAAGACTGAATGGACATCCTTGGATGAAACACTGGACCGTGAAGTGCTGGTTTTACTTCAGGGACCTGAATATGCAGGAGAAAAATTTAAGACTGTCATGCGAAATCTGGTCAGTGGCAGAGTTCATGTGAATAAAGATATGGTCTTCTATCAGCCTTTTAACTGAGATGTCTCCTAGCACTGATAGTTGGATCATGTTTACTCCTTTTGAAAAGTTAAGAATAGCAGCTTTGGGAGTGGAGGGGGGGGTATACTCACTCTAACAGTGTCACTTGGCACCTACGCTAACACTGTCACTTATAACCTGGGTAATTCTGGGCAGCGCCTTGTCAGACTAGTACTAGAAATGCCATGGTTTGGGGTTCGGTTGGTTGGGGTTTTTTGTTCTTATTTGGTTGGTTTTGTGGGGGGACGGGTGGTTGTTTTGGGGTTTTGTTTGATTTGATTTTTTTCTTTTTTTTTTCAGCAAGAGGAAGCCTCTGAAGCAGAGGAGCTGATAATGGCTTCTTTACAATGGGTAAAAGATTCTGATGTGAACATGCAACATATTTGGGAAAGAAAACTTGTGGTAAGCAACTGTTTCTCTAAAGCTATTTTATCAAACAGTGGGGCTGTGCAAAAGCTTGAGGTCGGTATCTAACTGCTGCATGCTATGTATGTTAATTACTTGAGATCATATCAGTACATTTGGGGGCTGGAGATGGCTGTATGGAGAGAAATAGTCTTTTGTAACTTTTTTTGTGAGGAGGAGGCAGGAGATGATTGCTTTTCACTTAAATACAGTGCTTTTCCTGACTTGTCTTGTGCAAGAGCTCTCTTCATTAAAACTATGCTTGAAGGAAAGGGTAGATGAAGAAAGTCAATTAGAAGATGAAAATGAGGTCAGATGGCAATGCTATACTGTGTGAGCTATGAAGCTTGTCTGCCCACTGCATGCTTCCCTGTGCCTTGAGCACCAATTTTCGACTGTGCTCTGAATCTGACTGAAATAGTAGTTGGTTTCACCACTGGGGAGGATGGAGGTGGCTTTATAACCAGACTTCCAAATCAAAACCTTCATAGCGTTTGCTTTCTTTTGAAAGGCAGAGAATTCTTTTTTTCCTGGACATGCTCCACAGGAGAAGTTCCTACAAAACCGTCTTTTACAACCTAATCTAATGCATTTTTACTTTCACTTGTACCTCTCCTGAGGCTTCAAAGTAAAGGCTTTTGCTCAACACAACCAGCAAAAACAACTTCCCGATGTGATAGCAGCAGTCTGCAGGCACAGCTCAACTCTTTGTATTGTTCCCTCCTTCCCTATTGTGTAACAGCACAGGTTCTGAAATTTTCATCTCAGAGGATGAAGCTTTTTCCTCTAACCAGCCCCTTGCTAATCTGTTGTTAGGAACACTGCTATGGAAAACTCCACCAAGCTGTATATTGACGCTGTCTTTCAGCTCCTTAATAGGTGCAAAAACTGAGTTCATCGTACTTGAGTAATAGCAGGTGGCATCACAGTATGTGCTGCTTTAAGCTGTTAGTTTTTAAGCAGAAACCTATCCTTTTCCTCTAGTGCTGCAAAATGCTGTAGCTGGCCCTCTTCATCTTTCCTGGGCAGGTATGAGCAATCATTGGAACCATCCAGTCCTGCAGCCAGCTTTAAGTTTGGATTTTTTTCTCCTTTTTTTATGGGAGTCCTGAAAGCTTTCCTTTGGAGAAGGTGCAAGTGTCTCTGTCTCTTCACCCTGGTATGACTTTGGGTAGGCTCTAGGAAACTTCCGGCTCCTGCACTGCTGTAGCTGTTCGGTCTTGACTAAAAACTTCCTCCTTCAAAGCTGTCACAGCTGAAAAATTCTTGTTAAGGTACCATGTATGTTGGGATCAGAAGCTAACAACTTCTGGTGTGGGTGTTTGAGTTGATCGTGGCAAATGAATACTATTCTGGCTCCTAGATGCTTTGAAAACTGCGTTAACAGAGGATCAAAGAACAAGATTCTTTAGAAATAAGAGACTTGTAGGGATGGGAAGTGACTTCATGTCAAATGTATTGATTTCACCTGGCTGGATCAACCCAGATGTATGGGAAATATAATAGATGGAGCTGAACAACAGTAGATCCAAAAAAAGAGAAATTCCAAGTAGCTTCTTCTAGCCTTAGAGTTTTTGTAGACAAATGAATTAAATCTTGGACTACATTTTCCCACTTAAAACCTAAACACTTCCCCACCATTTCCTGTGAAATATATTATGGACATGTTCTGCTGGGGTTTAATATTTTTAAGCATTTTTAAAGTATATTATTCATAGACTAAATTTTAAGTCTGTTTTTGTGCATATATACATATATTTAATCATACACAGATAGTGCTGGTAAAAACTATTTCACCTTTCTCCTGCTGGAAGATAAGACTGTCATACGTGCTCTGCTAAGCCTATGGCACTTAATGTGTCAAAGCCATGCTATTCCTAAGAGTGAGTGCTGCCTGCCTTGGCTGAGAAACTAGTGTTCAGGATGTGGGCATTTGCATATGGGCACATTCCATGTCATCCTAGTAACTCTATCTAGCTCTGGCAGCTGGTTTGTTGGGGTATTTTTTGTAGCATGACACTGGATGTGCTTTTTTTTTTTTTTTTGTTTGAAGCTCACAAACAACTTTAGGCTCTAACATTACCTAGCAAGTAGGTAATGTAGCCCATGTTCTAGAATTAATGTTTTAGGAACTTCATTTTTACCTGACCTTTGTTTGATTTTCATTAAGCATTCTTTATAATTCACTATTTTGCATGTTCTGTTGAACAAGGTCAGGCAAAGAGGACTGGATCTTTCATTCTCAGTACTTTATACTGCAAGTTACTGTTTAGAGAAATAGAGGCGTCTATGTTACTTAACACCTCATTATTACTCTCTTCCCCTTTTTCTTCCTACAAATCAGAGGCAAAACTGAAAATCCTTGTCACGGGGCCATCTCTTGGACATTTTTCATCTGCTAGATATGTACTGAAACTGAAATATGCATTTACAATTGTTTGCTTGGGTTTTATTTTGCTGTAATACAAACTCAAATTGGTGCCAGTGGGCTTAGTTGTGCTTTGAGGAATGGTCACAGAAGTCTAAATTATCCATTTAATGCTTCCTGCAAGATAGTAATTATTAAAACTTCACTTATGAAATATGATTTCCGTTGCTGTATTTGCACATCTTGTGGCAGAGTTTTTCTGGGGTAACTTAAGACTGCCTCATGTACCATATAATCTTCTTCCATGCTTACCGTACTTACTAACGTGTGTTTGTTTTACAAGGGACAGAGGAAGAAAAGAATCTGTGCACCCTAGATCTACCTAGAAAGACAGGCTGACAATAGCTTTTGATTTAAAGTAACCTTATGAAAAAAGCAGGAGCCATTTGTCAAATTGATAGTACTGAATGTGCAAATTTTTTTGTGCAAATTCATGCATTGCTCAATCTTAATGTCTTAAAGTACTAAAACTTTGCAGGAGTCTAGCCTGTATATCCCCACATCTCATCAGATTCAGGTGTCAGAAGGCACAGGTTTGAAGTTTAGGTAGCTTTTCTAACCTGTTAGACTGCAGAAAACACTTCTGTACAACACAAACACCCATGTCTCCTTTATAATTTTTTCCTCATTAACATGTATTTTTCCATATCTCTGCCTGTTCCCCTACCCCAACCAGATGTTGTGTGAGCAGATGACAAAATATAGTCAGTTATCCAACTTCTTTACTGCTGATAGTGTTGGATGTAGGTGATGATACTAAATGGTGGATCAGAGAAATCAGTTCTTATCTCACCATGGTTCTGGTTTACTCCCTGGCTCTACTCCTCATCTAATCACATGGCAGTTCTGTTTCAAAATTCCACAGGTTCTCAAGCAAGAACTAGGAGAAAAAAGACACCTTTGGATCCAGAAACTTCATCTCTTGGAAAAATACAAAGAATCCCTAGATAACGATTTTATTCGAATGGCAGCCAACCTGAGGAGAACCAAGACAGAGCAACTTCACCTAAGAAAAGAGCTCTCTGCCAGGTACCCCTTCAAAGCAGTATGTCTTTCTGTTTTCGGTTCATTGTTGTTGTGTGTGTAACCTTTTGGGAACGGGGGTGGTTTTGGGTTGGGTTTTTTTGTTCTGTGGAACAAAGTTTATTGAATTCTGAAGACATTTCACAGAGGAAATTATCTGATGTTCTGGAGAGTTAATCTCATTCTAGCATAACATTTACACTATGTGGGAGTTAAGGTTTATGTATGAGCTAACACACGATCTTGGAGATGTCTTTGAAAACACCAGGGAGGCTACAGACTGAGCAGTTAAAGCAGGAGGGCACTGCCTATCTAGCAGGTGCCACCATTAAATAAACTGCTGGGTTTTGTGTGAAGCACAAGCCTGTAAAATGTATTTCTGCAGGTGTGAATGTGTTGGGAGACAATTGCTAGGTCAGTTTATTTCAGTTTATTAAGGGTATAGCTTCAACAGTTACTAAATATGAAAACATAACCTTAAATTTTAGCTTACTGGCACATGGCTCCTGCTATGAGTTTTGATGCGACAAATATGGCAGCAAAAGACAGCAGGGGTAAAACTGCCTGTGAGCCCTCTCCTCAGACATTCAAGGAAGTAGCTGGTCAAGGATGGTTTGCTGTTTGGGGTTTGGGGGTTTGGTTTTTCTTTCTTTCTCTCTTTTTTTGTGAGTTGTTTGTGTATTTTTCCAGAACACATAATCTGAATTTTCTGTCCTTGCAGACAAGCTTACGCATAGTGTCAGCCTGCTGCTATTCTACAGTAAATGTAACCGCTTGCACATACGCCTTTACCTGGGTTTGGGGTGTAAGCAGCTTCCTAGGGCTTTGCATCCCTGAGAGCTAACACGAAGCAGTCACACTATGCTTCTGCCTGACTTACCTTCTGCTTAATGTTGTTAATGTAGACCTCCCACATGCTCTGCCTTCACTCAGGAAAGTGCTTATAAAAATACTGATAGCTTTATTTCTTAAAGCTGCCTTTCTGCTTCAAAATTGTTTGTGGTGGTAGCAAGAAGAAAAAAAATGTGTGAAGGTAAGTTGGAGAACAATGGGCAAAAGGTTTTGGCAATGGAAAAGAAAGGGTTCCTTGAAAGCCATCATCTTTATCCTGGTGCTGGTGGCATCTGTTTGCCAGATCTTGCTCTTTGAGAATCCTCTGAATATTCCAGGAGCTGATAGGCAGCTGGCTGGGCCTGCCACAGCAATTGCACTGTTCAGCAGGAGGCAAACCAGGGAAAAGCTCTATCCCTTTCCTAATTCTGGAAGTGCTGTACAAAAGCCTTATCTGCCTACTGAGTTGAATTGTGCTTAAAAAGAGCCAGGTCCCTGGTGCTGGATCCTGGGGAATTGCAGCATGTAACAGCTGAATGTGGTTCTTGATGCATGTCTTCACAACGAGCATGTGTCATCTCCAGGGCATGCCTGCTCTAAAATGTCAGTAACTGATTGTGGTTTGCGTGCTTCCACCCTGCAGGCAACGCGAAATAGAAACTGTCAAACAGTTACAAGAGGAAACTGCTGTCCAGGCAGAAGCCCTTGGTTTAGAGCTGCAAAAAGCTACAAAGCAGCTTGAGGATGTCAGCAAACAGGTAAGGCATGCTCTAGCCCCTTCTGCACAGGAAACAAACAGATGCAAAAGGCTATATACAATGCATCGCTGCCCTTCGGAAAGGAAATCGCATGTTCGGAATGCAGTGCCTCACTGCAAAAGTGGAACCAGCAGAGGAAGTAAAATTTGAGGGGGTGGTGACAACAGTTTGCTGATGAAAGAGGCAGCATTGCATATTTGTGGTGGCTTAAAAAAAAGGAAAGAAAAAAAGCCCAAAAATAGCTTCCATACACAGTCCACCCCAGTGTAAAAATGCAGAAGTTCAGAGGGAGCTTTATCACTTCCTGAGAAAGAACAGATGCAGTTCGGTTTCATTTACATGAACTGTAGAAGCTCCTTGTGTTAGCCAGGCTGCTTTATCTCCTTTTTATTCCCTTCTTTTTTCTTAAATATTGGTTTCTGCTTAGGCAAAGGATCAAGTTGAAGCATTTCACTCTGCTTGTGAGGAAGCCGCATCCTTGAAATGCAAGTTAGAGGAAGCCATTTCTGAGCAGCAGAAACTCAAGGATGTGAATGAAGCTTTAACAAGCACTTGCCAGTTGCTTCAAGAAAAGGTGGAAGACCAGAAAAGTGAGTAACTACTGGTGGTGTGCCAGCTTTCACTCTTGCATGGGCGAATCCTTTATGGTTTAGTTATGGCAAGGGGCTGATCTGTAGGTCATCCGGTAAAATGCTCTCTGGAGTCTTTCTTTCTTTGTTTTTCTCTTTCTTTTTTCCTTTCTCCTTTGACATCTGCAACCATGGCATCTGGGCTGAAAGTCAGGTGGGATCCCAGCGAGTGGGTGTTGGGCTGGACCAACGCTGCAGAACCTCCTGACAAAATCTACAATTTCAGAAGGAAAGGAATAGTAACTCCATAGGAGGCACCAGAACTCCTTTATTAAAGGTGCTGTCCCCACACCTGGATATCCCACCTTATTCCAAACAAAATCATACTTCTTTCCTAAGCTCACTGTACCAAAAAGATCTGGTTTTGTTCTGCATTCTGCTTGTTTTTGCTTTCTATATTTGAATAACTGCGTGATACTAGATTGCTCTCTTTAGTGGAAAGCAATTGTGTCATTGCATCATACACACACAACTTTTGCTACAGAACCATGGAAACTTTATATTACCTCTTGCTCACTTGCTGACATAAACACCCCAAAAGCTTGAGCAATTAAGAGAACGCAGTAGTTTGATTCCAGCACATGGCTTTTTCTCTGCAAAGTCAGGAGTGTATATCACTGGCTTACAGGGAAAAAAAAACGATTGAATTAAGCCCATTTAACTTCTGCTTGCATCATCCAGGGTAATGTGAATGATGCTCAACATATGTGCATTGTAAACAACTTTATGTGAAACTACAGTTTTCCTTGTAGGAAAAATTACATGGGACCCTATGTCTTGGCTCTAAGGCACAACTGTTATGATGGGCGGAGACAGCTCCAGACTGTGTTTGCTGACTTCTGACCAGTGTTTTGGCATTGTTCACGTGTGTGTGTTCATGTTGCTTTCATGCTTACTGCTTCCTCCAAAGTGTAGAGTTGCTTTATTTTTTGTTTTAGCAAGAGTCATAATGATGGAAATAGTGTGCCATTTTTCCAGCTCTGAATAGATAAAGATCTTATGCAAAGTGAGTTAGAGTCAACTATAAGAGAGAGAGGCACGTGGAAGGGACTGGTACCACTTTAACTCAAAAAAACCTGGGGGGTGAAGGTGGGGGTTAGGAATAGATAATTTATAAACCCTTAGACTCCCCCATAACACCACCACCCTGAAAATGGCCAGGACCCTGGCTTTAAGTTCTTCCAGGTAGTTTGCAGAAATCTCATTCTGTAAATAAATAGAAATAAAGTGGTAGATATGTAGCGAAGTTGTGAAATGTTATAAAGAACAGGGATGACAAACAGAGATGGGACTGGGGGAGGACAGTACTTTATATTGGTTCCTGCAGAAAGCCGAGATGAGTCTAGTGTCACTTCTGACCAAAGGCCTGAGCTGAGGTCTCTTTCTCACCAGCTTACCCACTCTGCTCCCCTACTTCCTCCCACCTGCATGGTAAGAGACAAGAAATTAGGGAACCTGTTGGCCAAGGAAGCTACTACTTAACCGAGGTCAGCCTGGCCCAGCTCCTTCTATTTCAGATGTCTAATTATGCCTTGCCACTAATTGCTACAGCCTTCATCCAGTGAAAAATCTGAACAAGATTGACAGCTGCCTCAGCCAGGGCACTGAAGTGACAGTGCTAATGAAGTCTCCTTTCACCACCATGCCACACATTTACCTGTGGTATAAAAGCCACAGCTTAATAGGCTTGAAAGCCACATATGATAGACTTACCTCATGGTAGAAGTCACCAGAGGCAGGCCCTGGCATTGCTAAACCTGAACAAAGGATGTTTTGAAGTATAACATAAAGCACGTTGACTTTAAAACTTCTGTAGAGGATGTCAAGTGGGAAGGACAAATGCTTTTCTTCCAACAAGCTGTAATGGAATTGTCCATTTCACAGGGAACTGTAGCACCTTTACTCTGATGATGTGAGGAAGCATTGCTCTCCCACTAATAGCCAGAGGAAAAGCAACCACAAGGAAGAGAAAGTGCCCGGTGTTTTCTGTAGGACTGAACATTCAAAACAAGATGCACTTTTAAAATTCTCTTTCCTATGAAAAATTGTTGTACCTAAAACTAGACTAAAGCTAAGAACAATGAGTTTATGATAGGCAGTAGTCAGGTTTAAAGATGCCAAAACATCCAACCACTTGTTGACAGATTATAAGGAACACTGTAAGACTTGTAAATGTCTCTTCATAGCAACTGCTAATGTGCTGAGATGGGAACTGCTTCAAAGGAGACTCTGTGAATTGCTGTGTCAGGTACGATGCTTGTTCGGTGGGAGAGGAAAAGGTAGGCTTGCACAAGAGGTGCTCTGGTGGAAGGACCTCTACAGCTGAGAAGAACTGCAAATAATTTGGCAGCATCAGACTTCTTCTCTTCTAACATGTGCATAACTGAAGGCACATCATCATTTTCCTCCTTTAGCCTTTGGGGAGAAAAATATGGGCTAAAACTTACAGGTGTGGTGGTGGTCTTCACTGTGAACAGTTATTGGTGATCATATCAAACAGGATTGATGGAAATTTTCCCTGATGCATTGATGTGATTTGATTCCCCTCAATAAGCCCTCTCTTCTGCAAGCAGTTTTAACAACCAAGTATTTAAAATCTCATAATAAGATATTTTTCAGTATCCAGACATTAGCATAGGCAGTGAAACAGTTCTTACTTCTGTGCCCCTCTGAAAATATGTTGGAGATTGCATAACTCTGGAGTGCTTTGCTTTGAATAAAAATGCTTTATTCAAGTTTGGAAGGGGGTGGAGGGGGAGATGTTGTGGGAAGACTTTTTTCCCAGCCAGCTCTAGTAAGGATTGATACAGCTCAGGTTTGAACGGTTTGGATTTAACATAGAACAACAAGGTATTTATAAAGGCAAATAGAGGATCTTGAAGTGTATTCTAGGCTGTAACAGGGGCATAAGGGCAGAAAGAAAACTGTGGACCAGCTGCATGCAAGTAGTATTTGTATTTGTGCATAAAGGTGTGCAGAAATAAAGGCTGAAAGTAGCAAGGGGAAACCGCTTAATTTTCCCAACAGCTGAAATAGTTCAGTTAGAAAGATTAAAATTTATTATGTTCCTAATCAGTAGTAGTGTTATTCCTACTTTTTTTTTACCTTTTTTCTTCTATGGCTGCCTGCCATGAACTATTTCTGTATTGCAACAGTGCTGTGCAGAGTCAGATTCTGACTACAGTGTGCTGCCCTCATCAACTGAGCTGGTAAAAGAGAAGGTAAGTGTGCTGGCTATGACCATTGCTGAGCTTGTTAAAATGTGACACTAGTTCTGTTAGGTTTGGGTTTGTTTGGTTTGGGGTTTTTTTATGACCTGAAGGAAATTACTAACTTTCCTTGTGAGAAACTCTGCCAAGTTAAATATTCAATAAGTATAATTTGAGAGACATACTTATGTATATATGCATGCACATGTATATACACATACAAAAGTGTACTCAAACCTTACTGCAAAATCAGTCTTGCTTCTGAATAGTTGTGACAAAATACAAGTGTTTGATAAATTGCAATCTGAGATGGATCAGAGGCTTAAGATGGGGCTACATCTTCCAATTTCTTTACCAGTTTTCATCACTTAAGCAACACTAGGTCAAATACAGCCTAAGTGCTGCTCAGAAGTTTCCTCGAGCCATCTTCAGGTGACCCCTCTTCAGCACTAAACAGCAAGGAAGTGGCCTGCATTCAGGGGCAGGGGATGGTGGGGACAGTGCTTTGTTTTCAAAAAGACAAAAAGCTGCTCTTCTGCTCCTGCTGGAGGATCTCACCTGAGGAGCAGGTGCTGGATGCTGGAGGAATGATCCCTTTCTCAGTCCACGTGGTTGGCTTGGCTGAAAGGGTTTGTGGTTTTTTCAGTTGTTTTGGTTAGGTTTTTTACAGGGTTTGGTTGGTGGTTTTTTTGGTTCTCTTGCCCTATTCATTGTGCCTGGTCTCGTAGTATTTCGTTCTAGACCTGGCTCCAACCATCATGTCTCTTGCAAACGTAAAGTTGAATTATTCTGCCTCTTCCTGTACCTGTTCTGCCCATTAAGGATGTTAGCTTTTCTAGACAAAAAACCAACAGATGATATGTTTGTGTAACTGTTAGTATCACATTATGCAGATCCAGCTATGTGGGGGGTGGGAAGGGAAGTTGGTGGCATTAATGTATTCAGTGTGACTGAACAACAGCACTGCTTTCTATTTTTCCATTAGCAGCTCCATTGCTCTAAGCAAAGGTGGAGTGAAGGACCCACCTTGGGCACTGAAATTCCCAGGATACTGCCCTCGGATGTTTCATACTGGCACAGTACACTTCTGCTAGGTAAGACCTGATGTTGTTGGCACAGTACACTTCTGCTAGGTAAAACCTGATGGTGTTGGCCGTTTTGCCCTTGCTCCTGGAATACAGAGCTGATAGAACAGCATCAATGGTGCTAAATATGCACCATGCACCATGGAGAGTGCAATATCTGTCATCCATCTGCATGTAATCCAGGGGGCTGGACCATGTTTATAATGCTTGCAATGGAGGGCCTGAATAGGTGGCTGGCTCTCAGCCTAACAGGAGACCCCAAAAGCTTGAGCAACTATTAGTATAAATCATACATCCAAGTGCTTTCCTGACAAGCTTGCCAGTCTGGATCAAGAGGGCTTGAGTTATGTTTGTCCCGTTCATTCTGACTGGCACACACTGAGATAGCAAGTGATGACCTGCTACCTGATACTGGGCTGAGGTCAGTCCTGGTTTAAAAACTTAAACAGGTGCCATAGCTACTGAGATTCAAATAATTGTATTTGCTGATTTCTCCTGCGTTCATAAAATGTTCTTACTTCACTGTGACTCCCAAGCCTTACAAGTACTAAAAGCAGCTGTTAGATGTGCAGGGCCACAGAACTGCGGAGTGCCTTTGGGATTTTATAGACAAAGCATTGCATGCCTTCCAGCAGTAAGCTGATACAACACAGAGTCTTCTCACACAAGCTGCAAAATACTCAAACATAGTTCTACAGCATCCTGGGGGAAAGGGAAGAAGCTCTTGATTGGCTGCATGTGCTCCTTACAAGAACTCTCTGCAAGGGCTGTTTCAGTGGGCCAGCTTGGAGTGCCCTTGCAACTTGCTGTAATACCAGGGTACAGCCACAGATGAGGCAGGTATTCTCAGCTTGTACCAGTCAAGTGCTGATACGAAAAAAATTATCTATTTCCCAGCCCTCTCTGCCACACAAAACAGTTCACCACAACAAACCTGTCCTGTACGGAAGTATCTATAACCTCACTGACGGAAACCCCCTGTCCCCTGGTGCTGCAGACTCCCCATATACAAAGTATGTCTGGGCCACATAACCCTTTTGTACTGAGATGGAAGCAGCTTTGTTATAAATCTGTACTTGGTTGGTTTGCTTCTTGATGTTTTTAGACTTAGTCAAACCCTGATATGTGACTGAACCCAACTTTGACAGTGATCACCACTCTTCACATGTGTCTCTCTTCACAGATGCTCTGAACTTGGAAACCTCATGCGCACATAACCCTCCTGAGCACGGCTGGGACCAGTCTTGTAGACAGAACTCTGACAGCTGCGTGTTTGGAAGCTGCCATTCTGGACACAGGTCCACTTCAGATGTGACATCACTGGGGCACAGGTAAAGATGGCAGAATAACCGCTTTGGGATGAAGGGTGGAAGAGTCCATGTGATCTAGTAGGTTCCAAGGAAAACTGTACCTGTGGCAGATGCTGAGCTCAGCAGCAGGCATCTCATACGAAATATTGGATGCCTGGTGGTCAGCTAATGGTGTTGTGGGATAACTCTTTGCTTCTATTAACAAATTGTGAAAGCTTTTACTGAAACCAAATACAGTGATGGTCTTACCATCTTATCCTGGAGAAATGAGGCTTGATGTAGGCATTCTTGTGTTTATTTTCAGTGTTTAACTAGCTACTGACATTCCCTTTCACTCCTATTTGACTCCCATTCAGGAGTCAAAATCTTGTTGGCTTTCAGGACTCTCAACTATTCTTTTAGAGTGTAAAGCAGGAATTCTGATGGCTCTGTTTATCAGGCTGCCTCCCTAGATCTTTTAAATAGAGATTGAACTGTTTAGGATTATGAAATCTAGCTAACTATTGTCAGTGAATATTTTAAAAGATGAGGATGATTCTGAAGATGCAGACAGGCAGTCTGCAGCAGAACTCAGCAGCTCTTGAAGCTTTTGCCATGGGTTTTCTGTAGAGTTGTGCAGTGTGGAGGAGGTTGGGAGGACTGGTGGTGGTTCTTGCTGTTTGGGGGAGGAGAGATTGATGTTAGTGATGAATTTGCCTTTCGCTGGGAGACCAGCTGTCTGACTATACAGATAGTGATGACTTCAGTTGTTATGTGCTTAAGGAAAACGGGCAATATATCTCACTGTTGTTTGGGCAATATGCAAATAACGTGTATTGCTAGGTGGAAAATATGCTCTGCTGTTAACTGTACTGATGCAGACCTTCCTGTTTCCATTACAATGATGGACTCTTCAGTTACTGAGGTGAGTGCTGTCTCTAATGCCTGAGATGTGGGTTTGAATGATTTCAAGCATTTAGTGCCTTACTCAGACCCAGATCCAGATTGAGAAGCTATAAATCAGCACTGCTCAAGGTGAATGGAGCTGGCATTGGTAAACAGAGTGCTGTGACATCTTGTTCTCTGTGGGGTAGTCCCTTCTATTTGAGCACTCTTATAGAATTCTGTAGATAACTACAGACCCAAATGTCATAATGTTCACATGCATCTGGGTCATGCTTTTAGCTGGGGGAGTATTTTAAATGTGGTTTCCAGGCTTGAGACAGTGCTGTTTCTGCAGTAATACTTGGTTCTGCCAGGGAAGTCTGAGTGATTTCACTCCTCTTAGCCACCCGCAAGAAGCCACAGGATGTGTTAGCTGTGAATGCTGCCTTTCTCTGCACTTTCTCCCACGGCTACCATGTAACAGCTGAAACCCGACATCTTTGCTGTATGAAAATTGTCCTTCAGCTGATGTGCTCAGATATGTTTCCACTGCTGTATTGAATCCTGCATCTATAGCTTGAGTTTCCTCATGGCAACAGCAAGATGAGCTGCATGCAGCTCAGCACACCTAGCTGTGCTCAGTGCCACAATACTCACTAATGAAATCTGGACCTCAGCCGTGCCATGCAGCAGGGCTTATAATTAGCTTTTATGAGCTCCAGTACAGGAGGTGATGGTGGAAGAATACTGGTCAGTGGTTTCTGTGAACCTGGAAATAACCCCTGCCAGACTAATGAGCAGGCAGCTTCAGACCGACCCTCACTAGTGTGTGGTACCTGTAGCAGTGGTCTGGGTGCAGTGGCAAATCAAAGCACACAGTGCAGTGAGGGTGAAAAGTAAGAGTGGGGTTGCCTGTGTTCTCAGCACGCTGCTCAGCTGCAATAGAGCAGGTGAGGAACTCGAAGCCTGTGCTGCTAATATTTAAGCCACTTGAAGGGGATAATCTTACAGGCTCCAGCTTTACACAGTCCTTCTGTAAAGTCACAGCCTTGCAAAGTTTGAAATGACTGTGCTTCATTTCTCTGGTGCTTCCTATAATTCCAGTAATGGCCCAAAAATGTCATTTTCCATTTCTGTCTTTTTTTCCTTCTTATTTTTTTTTTTTTGATATATACTTTTCTTGTTAATATTCAAGAGGGGGAGTAATAAAAATGTTAAAGCTTCCTCCAGAGAAAAGGCAAATGGGCTGCGTCCCATATCAGTTCTCAAACCCGTGATGTGCAGGAGAATTTGAATATCCTTATTTAATAGGAAAAATCTCCCCAGTTTTCTTTTTGTTTTATTACACTGTGGCTGCAGATGTGTCTGTGCAGATCGAATCCTTCAGTATGTGGGTAACTCAAATTGTTTTGTGAAAATGTTGTCACTGTAGGAGTTCAGAGGCTATTTAATAAAGGAGCTTCTGTGAGGTCCAGATGAAGCTTGGGCTTCTTATACTTGTTTTGATTTATAAATATGAAAACCACATCACATTCTAAACTAGATGATAGGCCTTCCAAATGTTAATTCTTGTTTGGGAGGAGTTATACAAGGCTATGGCCAGTATTTGTCTGCTGTGACAGAGGATCCTTGGATTATTATCAAACGGATGGAGGGGGAAAAAGTGATTAGGGGTATACTGCAGGATCTTCTTTGACACAATCCTTTTCTTAGGAAGAAACACCACTCTGTATTGCCCTGTGCAAACAGATTTTATTAGGAGATCTGGAATACTGGGGTTTCTTCTTGGTGGTGTGTTTCCTGTACAGGTGTACCCTGTGCAGTCCATGGCAGCTCACAATCCTGATAGTATGGGGTTTTAAAAACTTAATTGAGAATTCCTTCACTGCCAGCAGAAGGCAGCAACCATGTGATTAGTTGGGGTGGGAGAAGGCATGTAGAATAATGTTCTGGGTTGGTTGGTTGCTTTGGTTGGGGAGGCGGGGAGGGCTGGGGTAGGAGGTGTTTCTTTTAAAAGCCATTTAGATTTCTTTTGTTTTCATTCTAACACACTATTAATTTTCACCTTCTTTGCCAATATTCCTGTAGAACTAATGGCCTGGACAAGGCAGCAAATGAAACGCTGTACTTCCTTAAGCTTAATAGAAAATTCAAATATGAATAAAAATAGCCTGGATTTGCATTAGAGGAAACATGTGGCTGCCTGGGGCAAGGTTCTGCGGTTACAGTCAAGTTCTGATATGGAAAGGAGAGAGAGGGCATTTTCTAATCCTGGGAGAGGTCTTGGAAGAGACCACAGGTTCTTGGTCACCTCCTATTCCTCTTTGCTGGCTTTTCTGGGTCCTCTGAAGATGTTTGAGGAGGCAGAGAAGATGCAAGAACACAGATGATTGCTTGCTGACATGGCTTTCTATTGTCCCCTCAACTTCAGTAGTGATTTTGGATGCTTGATCTCTAAGAAGTCACCCAAAACTGGATATAGCCTCGTACCTTCTCTGCTTCGGGATAGTTTGTAGGTTTTTTTTTCCCTGTTTGGCAAACCCTCTGCAGTAGTGGAGATCACCACAAACAATTATCAGTCCTTTAAAACTGTTTCACCCTGCATTTTCACCAATAAGGAGAGACCAGTCTATCCATTAAATAGCAAGTTAGGGTAAAATGAAGAAGAGGGATATTTCTCATTGAGTATCTCCCTTGCCACATTAAAAGCCTTAAGAGGATATCGGTTTTGTCTGTGATGTGATAAGGCTTGGGTGCAGAACTGCATTGTAGCAGCTAAAGGAACATCAAAAAAAAAAATATGGACCAGCATTTAACCGCTTAATTCCTCTACTGTTTATATACAAAGGAGGAGGCCTGAAGCCTTTTGAAGTGGCTAAGTAGCTATACCTAATATTGAAAAACCAGTATCATTCAAAGACAGACACTAAAACATACAACACAACATATATCATAGAATGGTTTGGGTTGGAAGAGACCTTAAACACCATCTGGTTCCAACCCACGTGCCATGGGCAGGAATACTTTCCACTGCATACAAGTTTTCTGTGTTCTGAATCATCTGCTTGGTTGAGCCATTAATAGTAACACTTCTATTAAGTTTATTTGATTCTTTAAACGAGCCTGACTTCTATAGCAAGTGAAGCTCTGTGAGTCTTGCTTGTAGGCTTTGAGGTCAAGGCCTAGAAAATGGATATAACTTGCTGCACAACATTAAGACAAAACAGTGGTGTGGTAACACATACATTGGTCACTTCAAAATGTACGTTAGAAGCAAAACATGAAGTCAGAAACCAGCTGATTCTCCTGAGATAAGACTTCTGCAGAAGCATAGTTACCACTTCTAATGATGATAACATGACAAGCTACATACTTATGTATGGGTGGCTATAGACAAGCAGAAGAATCTGCGGGCACCATGTAGTCCTTCAGTGCTGAAATAATTCAGGCACAGCTGGGGAAATCAAAACTTGACATACAAATTTTCTACTTGCACAGCAAGCCTTTCCCTGGTACTAACTCTTCTCTCTTTCCATTAAGATTGACTGTGCAGAGCCACCACTACCAGTCAATTTGACCCCATCCAGGTCAGGTTTTGTGTAAGCTTTTCAAAGCCTTTATTAAAATTGTATAATATGGATAAGTATCTGAAATAATTTTATTTTAGCAGTGATCACTTAACTTCACCCCAAGAAGTTCTTGCATTCTCTTTGGAAAGCACTGCAGCAGTAACAGGTGAGCCCTTAACTTGGGTCACAGATGTGTGAACCTTTTGCACTGTAAATACTGGGAAATAGCTATGTTCAAGTGTACACATTTACTGAACAGTAAAAGCTCTGTCTTCTCTTGACTGATGTTATAGGCCGCCTTGTTATAGCGGAAAAATCACTCAAGTGCTTGCGTGAAAAAGAAGATGATGTGCCAACTCCTGTAGCAATGGAGAAAAACAGCAATAAGGATGCGCCTGGTCCTGTGTCAGGTACAGTAACTGCTGCAGAGCACTGGCACTCGTGCAAAGCAGAAACAGATTACTTCCAGCACACAGAATCATAGAATACTTAGGGTTGGAAAGGACCTTAAGATCATTTAGTTCCACATCTTCGAAGTGAAGACGATCAGTAAGAAACTCAACAGTTGTTTTTCTGTCTTTGCAAATACTTCCACCTGCAAATGCCCTCAACCCTCTCTGAGACTTTAAGTAGGAAGAAGGCTCTATCTACTTGCAGGAGGCTGGTGGTCTGCAGTACAGCAAGAGGTGAACATGAACTAACTTAGTGAAAACTTGATTCTTTCTTAGCTGGCAAAATACTGTGTGGGTACTAAACCCTAGGTGATTTTTGGAAGAGAGATTGATTTCATGGTTTTAAAAAGTTTAAGGACACAGCTA
>JBCJKH010009484.1:19366-32280 GCA_039877255.1 Loriculus beryllinus | reverse complement strand
CAGATGTAGTACCATGCGAGCTTTCAAACGGTGCTACTCACATAGCTCTCGCTCCCCTAATTCTCTCTACAAGTCCACTTGAATCCATTTTGGCATTCTCGGCTCAGCAGCAGTCTTCAGCATACTTGCTCAGTTTGACAGACAACACAGCTCTAACCATGGTTTTCCCAATACAGGTTAACCTAGCCTGACTGTCCTGCTGAGTAACTGCTATCACAGAGCACACAGAGGAGGTTTTATGACCCCTAAAGAAAATAAATCCGACTAGCCTGTGACATTGTTGTCCACAGCTGCATGAATGGGAAGCAGGGATTCCCTCCATAACTGGCAGGAAAAAAATAATTGTACATATAACTCCTCCTAGGAATAACTTTATTTTTCTTTATAATTAGGTATTTTAAAAAAGGGAGATTTAAAGCCAAGTTGAATAACACTAGATGGCCTCCGATTTTAGGCTTTATTTTTTCCTTCTGCAGGAAAAGGTCCTTTTCAATGCTGTTTGTAAATGTCTTTAAAACAGCCAAAACAAACAGGAATATAATCAATACTAGGTATGAACAGAGACACTTTTTCTGTAGCTGCAATTAGCTATTTTCAAAGAGCAGGCCATGAATAATGTATGCAATAGAGTGGGTGTGGGAGTTACTTAATTTTTCTTTAAGCAGATTATTTTAGCATGGGTGAAAGACTACTAGTCTAAAGAACAGTGCTCAGTATCACGCAGTGCATAAACAGCTGTGGCTTAGCACATAATAAAAACCACTAAACGGCTGAGCCAAAAAACCTCTCTAGCTATGAGGAGGAAAAAGAGGCAAAGTACCACGTAATGATTGCTTAGATTCACATTTGCCATTCAGCCTTTGTGCATGAGTCCGTTCTGCAGACTAAGAGCTCACCTTTCTATTCATGAAGTTTTTCTAAACTGCTTCAAATGGTATTGTGACCTTTTTGGAAACTCTTATTTATGCCAGGGCTGCTAGATCACTCAGTAGACGTTAAGGTCTAGAATATGAATTGGCCACACATGCAGGTAACAGGTGAGAATAACAGGGATTATCCCAGTATTGGCTCTGGGTGGCCCTTGGCCTGCTGTGCCTGGGGCTGGGCAGAACAACCTGCTTGCTTCTACCTCCGAGCAAGGAAGGGTTGGGGACACCAAAACCTTTGGCTCCACCCTCTTCACTGCATGGACTAGCCAAGCCCATGAAGGGTAAAATAACAATTCACCTTCATTATCATAGGAGAGGAGATTTTACAAGCCAGACGCTCAGGCAGCTGTCCCTCTGCAGAGCAGACTTGTCACCTTGCTCCTCCGCTCCCTTCTCATTCACAGCATAGGTCTTTATCAAGAGGTTACCTCACACCTTCTCTGCTTCACCAAACTCTCACTGGCATGTTTTCCTCACTTCTGGCTCTGATTCAGCACTCCTCTGGCTTGAAGGCTTGCTGCAGAACGCACCTCTTGATTACAAATGCAGAAGTCTGAGCTGGTTTTGTGGCAAAGTTTATCCTTGCTCACATTTTACCTTCAAGTCAGCAAACAGCTTCAGTGCTGTAGGCTTTGCATACACATATTACCACAGGTCTTTAGGTACTGCATTTTCCCCCTCCATTAATACACGAGTAAATGAAGGCAATCTTTTACCTCATGTTCTCCTTCCTGTGAACTGTCACATACATTTCATAGACTCTCCCTTGTGGAACGGCACCCGCTGGGATCAGCAAGCTTACTCCTGCAGAACAGAGGAGACACAAAAGATGATAAATTGGAGAAAAAAGAAACCCAGGCAAATGGGCCTATGGAGTGACAGAAGAGGCAGAAAATGAAGCCTGCAATGCCAGGTTTTCACCCAGTCTCACCAGCAGACTCTACATGACCTCAGCAGCTTGGAAGAAAAAGTATTTACTGTGCCCCATGTCTCTCTGGCAGTGAGATGGCTTGTTGTTACTCCTCTTGTGCATCAGCACTGAAATATGGGAGTGGAGAAGAGGGTTTTCTTCCCTTCTCTTATGCTTTATTTGAAGAGCAGGCAGATGCTTATGCTGCTGCTTACCTTGTAAAATGATGGGAAAATGAACAACTCTTGACTAAAATTTCCAGAAGCTGTAACAGGACATCTCTCTCTAGTCAATTCTTACTTAATTAAAATTGGGAAAGAAAGGCAATGGAAGACTGTCCCAAGAAGCAATGGGAACTAGTTGTTTCCTGAAAGATGGCTTCTGTGACTGGCATCCTGTCTTCTAATGCACTCAGCTTCTAATTAGACTACTAGGGAGACAAAATTTGGCTTCTTGGTATTTTGAATGTGTAAAGTGGTTCAAAACTTGGGTATCCAATCTTGAAAAAAATGTGGGCAAATATGCTCGGTGCCCTTTTCAGGGGTGATTAGCTGCACACTTGGTTACAAAACCCTGCCATTACTGCCGTGTCGGAAATGTCCTGTTGTTACATGACAAACAGCACATGAACCAGCTATTTCACTCTGCTGGACACGTCTCAGCCAGCTGTCTTTGCAGATGTAGATTAGCTGGGAATCAGTGGCAATGATTTTAATACACTTATTACTACATAGCTGAAAATAAACCTACAGGCAGACTATTTACATATATACATATGCAAAAGAGAGGCTTTATAGAAAGCTTGCACTGCCCTGTCTTTTCTTTAGCACATGTGGTTTGGTTACGCTGGATACTTTCCATGTGGTGGTGTACAGGGGCTCAGTCCCATACCTGGCTTTGAAGGGTAGGGAATAGCCAGGAAAGCATTTTGCATGAACGCCTTCTGACACTTGTTTCCTTGCAGGTATGTTACAACCTAACCTATGCATGTCCTCAGCTGTAACAGGGCAAGCATAGTGCAAATGGAGGGCTTTGATCATATCACTAAGAGGATATACATACATCTAGAAGCAGCATGGAGGCATGCATGGTAGTGGTAGATAGATCGATGCATTTTACAAAACATAACCATTTTTAAGCGATTACAGCAATAAACAACCATTTTTTCTTTATAAATTGATATTAATATATGTGAATTAAATGTGACTAATAGACTGATGACAATGTGCACTGCCATGGCATAATAAACCTGAGTATTAATATCTACCTTCAGCTGCTACTTAAAGAAATGTGAAATCCAGGATTGTATAGCATGAATATTCAACATTGCTCAGCAGGCAGCACCAGATTTCTTTAAGTAGTTAAGCTTTCACTTAAATTTAACAGCTATTTTTGCCCCCTATTCCATGGTAGCTCAGAGAGAGTGCCTACAAGGGTATGCACCGCCTCTTTTTGGTCAGGGCACCACGTTGTAAAACGGCCAAGAGTTGACCACAAGATGCAAAGGAGAAATCCCCCACATCCAGTGTTTCATACATTTGATTCAATCCCACTTCAGATGTTAATGTTGCTTTTCATTAGTATGCCAAACCACAGGAACATCTAGGTGCTGAACTTCCTCAGCACTTCATTTAGGAACCAAACAGCAGTATGCCTCTCAAAAACTCCAGCTGAAAGAGCTGAGTTCTCCCAAGGCTGCCCAGGAACTCCCTGGATGTTCTGAACCTGCCTCCTGATGCCCGGGTGGCATGAAGGGGGCCTAGCAGCCTGGCCTCATACTGTAAGACTGCAGCACTTTGCAATTACATCAAAAGGCTCTTAATGCTCAGTTCCTCTCTTTCCTAGTTGTTACAATACATGTAACAAGGTGAGAAATACAAAGAGACACACTTGGGTCTTATTTTTCTTGGATATGTAATGTGTGCAGGACAAAAGTCTTCAAAAATTAGTATTCTGGCGTCCTTCAATACCACATAGTCTGAAATGAATTGGAAGGGGAACAACCAATTTTTTTTTTAATTATTTTGTCCTTTTTTATGTGTGATACAAAGAATGAGGCTTTCTGGCTTGGAGTCCATTTTCTAGAGCTGCATGAAAGGAAAAGGTGAAGGATGCTGAATCCTGTTTCACACAGGGAAGCTCTAAAGCCTTGCATGTCTCATAAAGTGGCTAACAGCCCTGCAGTATTCTGTTGAAAAGGTGGCTAGGACTTTGGGAAAAGAAGATTTGAAGTACCTTGGTAAACCTGACAGGGAGAGGAAGAAAACATCTGTTTGTTCTGAACAAAGAAAAGGCAGGGTCCTTGCTTTTTCCTGCATAAAAGCAAGCTAACTCCACTTAAAACTGCAAAACAACCACACCTTTAAGCCCACAATGACTAGCATTTACCTGAATTGGGAATTACTAAGTGACCTCCTAAGGAGTTGAATGTCCCAAATGCAGTGCAGGATGGGTCAGTCTGCCGAGCAAGGCTCTGGTTCTTCAGGTTCAGGGTCTCATTCTCCAGCAGGGACTGTGTAATCTGGGGGGACAGCTTGGAGGAGAAATCAGACAGGTCATCCTGAGGGGTGACTGCACCGGAGGTGTTATAAACCTTGATCTTCAGGTTGGGCAGTGGGTCCAGGATTGGAGAATTGGTCATTGGGATTTTATCAGAGACATCATGCAAGGCATAAACAGGACCCCTGTACATGGCTGCAGCAGAAGTGAGGTCTGGTGGCACAGCCAGGAGGTCTGCATTGAAGATGAGAAGAAAGAACACCATTACTTCTCTATTCCAATAACTTTCTTCTGGATAACAATTCAGGTTTACATTCTGCATTTTGCTTTTCATACCAAAGGTTAAGATATGCAATGTATTTGTCAGACTGACCTTCCTCTCCTTTTCCATGCACCTCTCCAGCAAACTCCCAGGGCTTGTATTGCCCCAGCTGCTACGGAATCTAATTGTCATACAAAATTACAGCACATTTCTGCTCTCAAGACTTTTCACTGGGATTATTTTGCCAGGCTGCTCTCAGATTTCAAGTATGACATGCTTAGCTTCAGGGCAAGATCTTTTCCTTACTCAGTAGATACCATTTAACTACCTAATACCCCCTCCCTAAAAGCTAAGTGACAATCATTAACCAATCTATCTAATTGGCCTAACAACAGCATTCCTAAAATAAAAGACAGAACAGACCTATTAAGTCATTGTGCCCACAACTCCCTGCAGTGGGGCATTAGTACCTGCATCACACTTTTTGGAGATTTGTTTTAAAAGTACCTCCAACAAAGGAAATCACACTTCTGCTCATCTACATGAAAGCCCTCTTGTAATCTTAACTCTTACTTAGATTTATTCTTCTGGCACACATACTGGGATAAAAGAGGAACCCTTCAGCCTAAAAATGTGTCTTGAAAAAGCCAGTTGTTTTTTTTTTTCCCCTGGTCAATGAAGTGTAGAAATAATCAAGCTGTTATGCACCAGTGGTAAAAAAGCTCATTATTAAATTATGTTCGACTGCAACTTCTTCTGTATTGTCTATTGAAAGTACAGTATTTCTTAGACTACTGTTTATGCCTGTGGAGACAGGGCACTGGAAAAATAGCTATTAGTGAAATAAAATGGAGGATGATGCAGTAGAATTACTGTACCATAGTATCACTCTTGCGATTAATCCTGCCTCCATTGTTTCTGTTAGACTTTGATTTAAATTTCAGCTGGACCTGTATTTCCATAAATGTCTCTGTGTTTCTCTCTTGCATTCATGCTCTCTTCAGAAGCTAAATTCCTCTGCTTTATGCTCTTGAGCACATCTGAAAAATGCCAATGTGGGTTTTGAGCACTTGACTATCAGAAACAAATGGGTATGATCTTTCTCCCTTTTAACAAGTGCCAACGAGTATCCAGCCAGTAACATTCATGCAGCCCAAAAGAACATAACGTTTATAGAATCTCCCTAAATTGGTCAACATGGAGTACAGTGAAATGACAACTGACCTTGCCTTGCAGCCTTGATATTAACAGGCTGAAATCCCCCATTTAGCGCCGAGGAGTCAATAATATCTGACTCAAAGTCACGGTGGTTCTTGCGATAGACAAACAGGGCCACGACCACGGAAATAGCCAGGCACACGATCACGGCTATGACGATCCCAACGTAGAGAGCAACATCATCTGAGTCAGGAGCAGCTAGAGAGAGAGAGGCCAGGAACCTTGAAGAAAAGTGTTCTTCACAGGCACTTTCAAGAAAACAGATTCTTACTATTCTCGTTTCCTGCACATATTTACTACCCTTTTTATAGGTTAATTTAAAATCCATTTCCAAAGCTATATAACAGGTCTATGCCCTTTTGATGGAAAATGATCTTTGATTTCTTTCTAACTTGTGTTTTAACTCATTCCATATCTACTTGTTCATCTATCTAGTACCCAGGCTGTGGAATACAAAATATAACATGTTATAGACTTAGCTTCATGAAGTAAATCCACCCTATGAAATAAAATAGGATATCCTAGTGATGTGCCGTCATAATATTGGTATTTAGTGGCTCATCTAATCACAAAAGCCATATTGTGGGGTTTTAAACTTCAGAAGTCTAATTAATTAAAAATAAAGATGTAAAAATACCCCCAAAATCTATTTTCTAGTGAATGCCTGGAAAATCAGGATGTATTTGTGGGTTTGTTTTTTCAACTATAACGTCTCAAGCCATTTTTCCCTTCTATCCATTTCCATTAAAAAAAAAATAAATACATTAAAGCAGAGGATCAAACACTGAATTCTCATTGCTGGCATTAAGGCATACATATTTGGATAAAAGCTGAAGCAAATACAAGAAATAATGTGGTAATTTACCAAAAGGAACCAAGATTTATTACAGCTGTCTTGTAAGAAAATGGCTATGATATTTCTACTAGCTGCTTATACCGTATCTTCAGCACTAATTCCAGGCTAATCTTTACTATCATTATCCACCAGTCATTTTTTTCCAAAAGATCTGAATATGTGATCAAAATTTCATGTGTTTCTATACAGTGAAGAATCCCAGTTTTAGAAATAGCGTAATGAAAACAGAAAGTGCAAAACCAAATCAGACTTTTTCAGTACCCCATTTTTCTTAGTTTGAAACATGTGAAATAATTTTTATTCTCTTTTTTTCTCCCTGCCTTTTAGCCATTTAATCCAAGACACCCTCCAGCTGCAGAGGTGAGAGCTGGCAGATGTTGAAAGGGACTGATCAATCTCCTTAAGGTCCTGGCTATCAAATCTTCCATGCACCGGCCTCAAAACATCACACTTTTTTTCCCCAGCAGTTCAAAAAGTAGATCTCTGAATTCCAGCTCAAATAAAAGTTACCCCTCCACATTTCTTCCATTTGCTAAGGAAATCTTCATGAGAAAAGGGTTCATTCTCTCCAGTTTCTGTCTCTGAGGCAGCATCTTCACCCATTTTCCTCACATGAGGACTGTTACCATTCTGTGTCAGCCCGCTGACAGCGAAACACTGCGACTGCTGTCAAGTAAGCACCATGTCACTTTGACTAACAGGTTCCTCCTTTGCCTAGGCATACAGAGCTGGCACAACAGTAAAGCTTGACCCAAGGAACAGCATCAAATTAGCATCCAGGAATGTAAAATCAAACATTAAACTTACAAGAAAATCCATATTCATTCTGGGTTCTCTGTTCGGTTGAAATAGGATAAATGAAACCTTAAAAAGAAAGAAATTAAACAAAAATGGGAACAAAATCAAATTAATGAGAACAAAAAAGGGAAGCATGAAATATGGTTTAATTAAAAAAAAAAAGGAAAAGAAACTGATGGCACTTTAAAATTCTGATATAGCACAGAATTATGATTTTGCATCCCCTGTCTGCTCCAGAGCCTTACTAAGAATTAATAAGCAGGCAGATTGAATTTCTAAGCCAAAATCAGTCTCGAGTCACTAACTTTGGAGTGCTTAAAGTCTTTCTTTTATTGAGCATAAACTCTAATGGATCTAATTTATTTCAGACATCAAGGGTCATTAGCATATGGAAAGTCTTTTCTCCCTGTCCCTGCCATATGCTTTAATTCCAAGGAAATGTTCAGTAAGGCTCTAAACAGTTTTCTTATTAAATTACAGTAGCTTGTTGTAGATCTAATAGAGCTAAAGGAAACCTGTCATCACAGGTCAGATGTTAAACACCCATTCGCTGAGCAGAATCCATATGCAAAGCCCTCTCTTTGTATTTCTTTGGAATTATTTTATCCTTTCTTTTAATACATGTTCAATAGGAATTCCCCAGGGAGTGAAGTATTTGTCAGCAAACAGGAAACTGAGTGGCTTCTCTTCAAAATTATTACAAAATCAATAAGGCCTCTGGGGTTATAGCATTATATATTTGAAATCTTTGCAAGCACCATACATTGACAAAATCATAATGCAATTTACAGCTGTATTTCAGAAAGGACAAATAAGAGAGATCGTTTCTTTGGTCTTTTCTTTCTGCAGCTCCTACCACATGGTACACTGGAGCTGCTTAGTATGAACTCACTAAACATCTCCCAGATGCTTTCCATTCATACAGAAAATGAATAAAATGCCCTCAGTATCACCCTGATGGAAAGGTAAATGAAAAATGCAAAGTAAGCAGAGGAGTTGCTGTCAGGGACGGGATTAGAGTTGGTGTAAAACAGAAGGTAGTTCTCCTCCATCACCTTCCCTTCAGTGCTTTTGAAGGGAACTTCACCCCCTCCCCTTGGATCACACTGTGAGGAGCCTGCACAGCCAAGGACTCCCTGCAGGTGAAACGAAACTGGAAAACGCACTCCTGGTGTGTGCCTAATGCACAGGACTACATTACAGGCAGGCCAGAGTAATAATCCCCAGCTCCCAGAAATGCTGAGCTTGGGTGCTCAGCATCTGTTGTGCTTTACATATCTCTTCCTGTTTGGCAGGACTGCTTGCTAATGAAGACAGAGTCGATCCAAATCACAGGTACAGACACCCCTCTGCCAAAATTTCTAGATATTAACTCTTGTGTAAATGCTACCTTAACTGAAATACCAGAGCAAGAAGAGCTGCTTTTTGATGATGATCTTTTTTCTGAGGTATCATGGGACAGAGTGTATTGCCTGCAATATCTATTTAAACCTTTTATTTCACAGCTATGATTCCAGCCTTACAATTGCTTTTAGAAATATTATATTCATTTATATTCATTTATTTGGTTCTTTGGTTCACCTATGTGTACTCTCAGCATGCATACTCAGTCGTTCTTAATCAATGCTTCCTACTTCTACTAGTGTACTCCTGGTATGTGACATAAAAAGTTAGGCGAGCAACTTCTGAGGGCTCAAGTGAGTGCTCATCAAGTCTGGGCATGAATTTACAGTACCCTAGTTACTTCCCACTTGCTCCCCAGATGAATGCTAAGGCCCATAGTTAGTCAACCTAAACTCCAGCTATAGCCTTATGCTCAATATTTCCTTAGGCAAGGTGCCTCTGGAGACCAAGAGGCAGGCAGCAGGAAATATGAGGCACAAGGACAAGGTAGAATTTAGGCAAGCTGCATCTCCAAACGCCTTTTTCTTCATACTTAAATCCACTGGGAAAGCTGAGGATATCTCCCTGCATTTCATGTGTCCCAGCATGTTTTCAGGGGACCTCACATAAAGCAATATGCATCCCCTGGCTCTGCATCATCCATGGAGCTTGACCTCACCCATGCAGATTTCTCCTTATGTTGCCTCGCAGCTGACAAGTTTTACATTCAAAGTTGTGTGTTATTCCTGTCACATCTGAAGTGACCTAGCAATTGTCACTCAACAGGCAAAAAGGTTGGCACTGCCTGGATTAGCTGTGATGTTACTGAAAGCATTCTTTTCTCCCAGGAAAACGTTATTCCAAAGTCAAATCTTTTCAGCAAAGTAAACATGTGTGGTCCTCAAATACTCTATCAGAAATTCACCTCATTGCAACCTCTCCATAGACCCTGTTTGTTGCAAATATTTACTTGTGTCTCACAAGTTTGCGTAGATTTTCTTACTGATATCTTCAGAAAGCATGCTTGCAGCTACGTTAACAGTGTCACCAATTTCTTCAACAGAAAGGTTTTGTATACATATTCAAAGGCACATCTGTTAAAATGAGAGGAAGAGGCAAGGATGCTGCTCACTACTTCCATTAGCCTCACAAACCCAAATGTTTAGTGGAGGGTGCCTGATTTTAATTCTCCTCTGTGTAGTGCAAACTGAACCAAGCACCCAATTCCAGCCAACTCTTTCTGTGCAAACGTTGCTTGGCTTGCAGAAGTGTCTGCAAGGTCATATTTACAGCCTGAAAAACATGCTTTTTACATAGAAGGAAGGTGTGACCAAGGTGGAAGGGTTAAGGGCTGCTGAGTGAGATGGCTTGTGTTTGAATCACGGGTGTGCCAATTCTTTGCTGAGGGACAAGATTTACAGGTGATGGTAGTGGCTGAGCAGGAGGTAGCATTAATCGTAGAATCACAGAATGGTTTTGGTTGGAAGGGACCTTAAAGATCACCCAGTTCCAACCCCCTGCCATGGGCAGGGACACCTTCCACTAGACCAGGTTGCTCAAAGCCCTTTTCAACTATAAGGGGTAGGACAGCCACAGTTCTGGATAACCCATTCCAGGGTCTCACAAGCCTCACAGTAAAGAACCTTGTAATAGCTAATCTAAATCTACCCTCTTTCAGTTAAAAATAATTCCTTCTTGTCCTATCACTACATGCCCTTGTAAAAAGTTCCTGCAATGATGCAAAACCTGCTGGGATTAGTAACTGAAATAATGAAGAATGATTTCCCTCTTCTGTTCAGTGTAACTGCAGTGAAAAGAGACTTTTCCTTGTGGGTTTATTTTTTCTCTCCCTTCTTGTATGAACAGCAGTGCTTGGCAAGTACCTGAGGGACTTCTAACAGGATCATCAAAATTTTAACGAGGGTGAATTTAGAAAAGTGCTGGTGGGTTTGACTCTAGGAAGGCTGCTGAGGCTGCTGACTCCCACTCGGAGCAGCTGGTTTCACAGTAAGCTACTTGCTTTGAGAAAAGTAATTTAAGCTTCTTCCTACAACCTGTTGAGAAATGCACATTTTCAAAGGGGCTTTTGATGTTTTGTTGTGAAACTTACTGCTGGATGAGTAAAATAGTAATAATCATACTTCCCACTTGCAGAGTCCCTCCCATTTGAGGCTCTCAGAGGCCTACCAACAGTGGGTATTTGTTTCCCTCATTTTACAGGTACCTTACCCTATGTCATCTGTGGAGAGTCAATGGGAGGCTTGGGTTAACCTACAGGAATTGTATCACTGTAATTGCGCAGGAAATGCATTCATTAAAAAGGCTTTAATTAAGTTGATGTTTCTCCATGCATTCTACTTTATATTCCAATTTAGGCTTGTAAATACATTTTTTGTCCCTGTGAAAGTGCTTCTATTAAGTGTTAACAGTGGGCTTTTTTAACTAACATAATCACACTAGCACAAATCTTTTGTACAAATGCAGAATGTATCATTATAAAGGTGCATTACGCAGGCATTGCTATTCTCTTTCTTTAAAAGATGTGAAGAGCAATTTAAGGACTTTTATAATGATTTAAACCATGGTGGAATGTGGAGAAAGGTGAATATGTCAGATTGTACTGGAAAGATAAACCAATCCAACACTGGTATACAGAAAAGACTTCAGTAGGCTTTTTATCAATTTAGTTTAACTCAATTTCAGCATCAGTCACACTTGCAGTGATTTCAGTATTTGTGACCATTTAACTAAATAGATTTTGAAGCTCATTTAATTAGTTTGGTGCAGTTTGTGAAAGCAGATGATCCCCAAACACTGGGAGTCCAGCCTGAGCATTCTGGTCCCTTATGTCGTGCTCTGACCTTCTGGAAACACATTTGTGCCAGAGGCCACAGGGGATGCAACGGCGGGTCTGTGTGGCTGAATGGCCTTTAGTATATCTGCATGTGTGGGATCATCTGCCCTAGGAAGTTAGCTCTGACAAATAGGCAGGCTGACCCTTTTTACAGCATGAATTCATCTGCTGCAATTTTCCTTGGGAGAAGTAGATGAACCTTCTGCCAGTTTGGGGAAAATGAAACATTTGGGAATAGAGTATCTTAGACCTATGAAGGGTAATTATGCAGAGATTATGGCACTGACCCTCTTGGGACTGAAATTGAAAGAGAGTGCCACCAAACATATCAAAACAACTTTTCTAAGCTCTTCTATTCTTCTGGGGAGAATCTACCCCTGAGAATATCCGTGAGCACATATGCACACACACAATGTTCAGACTGGAGACTCGTATCATAACTATGAGCATCCTGAAATCCTGTGTTTGATTTTACCTAGAAAGCCACGCGAATACTACCTTGGCCTGCTAACTGGCATAGTATAAAGACATTTATCCCTGTGATACAAAACATTAGGTCACAGCTTCATGCAGAATGCACTTTGTAACTGGCTCCCCTTTTCGGGATTTTGCTACCTGTCTTGTGATAATGAATTTACATTAATGGATAGCAAATTTAGGGTGAATTGATCAGATCATGAAAATATTTGCAAAATATTTTCAATATTTGAAAAATGCTTTCAGAAAAAAAAAAAAAAAAAGAAATCACATAAGAAAGACTGAAGAATTTCCAGTTTTTCACTTGTATTTTTCCCAAGCTACTTTCCCTCTTCCCGGCCAGCAACTAGGTAAAACAGTAGATTTGCTGAAGGTGATCTTTCTAGGCACTTACAGGGTTCATACAGTTTGGGTGGTATTTACAAAAATATTTACAATTATCCTGCAAAGAAATTGCTTTATGCCATTAGCTGTTGAGGTCACAGCTAATGATACATGTTTTGAGATTATTTCAAGGTCAGTGAGAGTCGGAGACATACACTTTCATTTAATAAAGTGAAGATTGCATAAAGCATGCCATAAATGCTTGTTTTTTTAATGCATCACATTTTAATCTGGCACCACTTGCTTCTGATCTATAAATGCTCTTTACCCTTTAAGTAGCAGTTCCAAAAGCAGCTAAGGTCATGTAATTATGTGGCCCTGTTGAAAGCATAGCCATATGCCAT
>JBCJKH010009484.1:0-19333 GCA_039877255.1 Loriculus beryllinus | reverse complement strand
TAGCCATATGCCATGTCTCAATAACATCCTGTTGCAATGAACTCAACAGGTTAAGCATAATATATTGTAAGAGCACTTCTCCCCCCTTTTGGTTCCAAAGTCAGTGCCCTTAAACTGTATTCAACTCCTATCTGCCTTTCTCTGCTTTGATGGCTTTATCCATTGTTGTATTGACACTGAAGCAGGAATAAGCTCTTGCTGGCAAAAGGCTGTGAACCACAAAACTAGGATAGACAGATGAACACAGACTAATCCTCACATGCAGATGCCGAAAATCCAAAGGAAGTAGTTCTTAAATGCCATAAGCTCTTCTTTTGGCATTTATTAAGTTATCTTCCTCTTTCCTCCAGCTCCAGTGGCTCAAAATTTTATTTAAAATCTTTGGATTTTGCTGAAATTTCCTGTACTCAGCCTCAGTCTCGTAACTTGTCCTAAAAATGTTTGATTAAAATTGGATTAAAAACCCTAATGATTTTTATTTATTTGGCCTGGTTTTGTTGATTTTTTTAGTTCACCAGATCTCAATAGGAAAATAAATAAGGTATATATTGCTGTTTCCAAACTCCAGGCTCTTGAAATTCAGCTTTCCTCCTTTTTCCTGTAAAATGCCATTCTCAATTCAAAGCCAGGCCAATTTCAGATCTGTAAAGCTCTGCACTCCTGGGAAGAGATACCCAGCAATTCTAAATTCTGAATTCCATTACAAAGAGACATTTTGGAGACAAAGAAGAAAAAAGGCACATGCCCCTACAGTGTTTGAAGTGCCGTGCTGTAGCAGGGATCTTGCATTGCCAGTCCTGCTTCCATCTTCTGCCTCCTTTGCCTTACTCAGCTCACCATTACTTCTCAGCAATCCTACAGCTATCAATAGCTTGCCGGGTTTCTTCATTATCTTAAAGGAAACCCTAGATGATCAATACAGTGTGCACAGGCTCAATGATTTCAAAAGACCCTTTCAAAAAACACTTCCAAGGGCTTTCCAAATGTTAATGCAGATTCACCGCAGTGCTGTAGATTCCCATCTAGTCCCTGTGATGGACAAGCAGTCACATATTCTCAGGATAGGAGAAGAAATTCAGGAGACTTAATTTGACATTCAGGACTTTTAAATAGCTCTGTTCAGGTTCTACTGTCCAGAGACTGTGACTGAACAGTCTTCCGGTACTTTCCTCTCCTACAAGGCGGCAGAGTTAAGAGTAAAAGAGCAACCTTAGAGAAAGCCCCATATTCTGATAGGTTAGTGCTAAGGCTTTGTGTTCACTTAACATGTTGCTAATGCAGATTTACCCCAGGAGAAATATTAACAATAACCTTTGAATCATAACTGCTGCTAATTGCTTTTTTTTTCTGCTATTTTCCAGGAACTCTAGCACCTAAACATGAAGCTGTGAGACTTTATACTGTACTTGTGTGGTTAAGAGTTTTAAAAACAACAAACAAATTCCCTGGAGCTGCAAAAAATCTCAGAGAGAATGTGCCCGTGTATTTGCTATTCTAATGAAAGACCTTCATGTCTGCAGTAATGATGCTGAAGGGCAGATACGATACAGGGCATCCCAGAGATGCTGCACAGTGATTTATTTTCCTACTAATTATTGGCATGGCCAGGGTGGGCTAATAAACAAGGAGCTTGAGGTTTTGTGACTGATTTTTTACTTGGGTATTATCTCAGATCTTTCGTAACAGGGTAGGTTAAATAGGGAGTCTCTCTTGTTCTGTCCTTGAACTTGAGCTTATGATATTCTATAATTAAGATTGCAACTAGGTTTTCATCTCAAATTACATACCTTACATTTTATTAACATTGTGAGAAAGGTCTTGCTTGGGTTTAAACATGCACGTCATCTACATAGGTGTAGGGGAAGATGGAAGAGTAGGATAACTTGTTGCTAAAATTTGATGTGGATTAGAATAGGCATTTTTGACATCATTATGCTATTTTTACAGGTAGGGACTTTGACCTTCTAGCTAAATCTTACCTCAGTCTTTAGTATCTTAGAAGCACAGAAGTTTAACACTGGATTTGTTATGCATGTTTGACAGCAAAAGTAAACACATATCTAGCATTGCAATTTGCTAGATTGTATATCTGCAAATTCCATGTTTCCAATGACTGAATGTTAGGCAGACTTTCTGGGGTTTGTCCTGTTTTAAGGTTATAGTGGGATAAGAGCAAACAGGTCATAGAGAGGGCTGAAGTAACAACATGGGGCAGCACTAAAGAGAGGACACACGGCAAACAGCTAGATAAACAAAGGGACAAGCTGAAAGAGGAACTAAAAGAAGGAATTGGAACTGTTAGAAATGCTGGAAAAAAAGGCTCCTGGAAAGCATAAGTTCTCTATATGGATGTTCAATAACAGGTATCAAAATCTTTGGTAGGTCTGTAAGCTCAGAGGTAATTTGAATTCCCTGGCTGATAACCTCAAAAATCTCAGGGACTCCAGAATAACCCAATGAGCTCAATGTTCTTTTCTCAGACTATAGAAACTTCCTTCCTCAACATGATTTTTTTATTTAAAGGTGCTGGCAATGTTTTTGTTAGTCCTTTGTGTAGAGCACAGATTTAGCAATAGAGAGTGCTGAGTTTTGCTCTTGAACCTGTCACTTGACTGCTTGATGAGCCTTGGGCTGCTCATGTAACCTGCTTTGTCTGGCCCCCTGACAGGAAAGCAAAAATCATGAAATATTACCACCTTTGTACATCATAAGGATAATATAAACAGTCATTATTTTCACTGTATGTTGTTTGGGTTCTTTGGTTTGATTTTTTTTTTCCTACAATGAAGTTAATATATCAGTTAGACTTTATTACAAGATTTCAATTTTCCTTTCATCTATCCAAGTAACTCTTCAGGGTTCTTAATGTGCAGGGGAATAATGAAAGAATATGAGAAAAACACAAGGGAATTAAGAGGAATGGAAATTATACATGGACAAGGTTGAGGTTTTTCTCCTCTCTGCAGGCTATGATATTCTGTAATTAGTTGAGTTTTTTGAAAACAGCCTAGAGATCCTGAAGTACTTGTCTTTCATTAGAATTAATATGGAGGAGGCTCTTTCTGAACTGACTGGGGCAAGACACAGCAATTTCAGTGTCCCGGGTTCTGCTTGTGGATCTGTATTTCTATTTTCTCTGGACGCTTTTACATGCTTCTAGCAGTAGGTTTTCTAGACAAGAGCTCTCAGTTGCAGAGGCCCCACCAGAGTGTGGCACTTCTCAGCTGGGGATTTCTCAAGTTGCTACGATAAAAATAAAGATGAGTTATTACTCTGAGATGTGTGCACAAGCTCCCCTAGCTGCTACACCATTACCTAGTAGTTGGGTTGAAAACAGAGTAATACATCTCTCATATGAAGTAACAGAATTACAGCAAACGTCCCCTAGGAACAGATGAGGTACCCTCTTCAAGTGAAGGAACCACCCCCTGCAATGACTCAGCGAAACAGGCCGGTGGCATTATCATTGTGCCAACAGACTGAAGCTCCCTATTGACCCACATGTTGTATTTAATTTCTTTGCACACACAGGCTTCTGTTGCAGTCTCCCTTGAAAGAGTCTTGCTTACCTCCTGGAGTCTGGAAACATTCCCCTGCTCTTTGCACACTAATCTGCTCTGGAGGAACAGGGGTCCTCATCAAACTGCTCTGCCCTGTAATTCTTTCTTGAATACCTGCTTTAAAAACAAGCCAAAAAGGGAAGCGAATGCTTATTCCATCAGAGGTTCTGGCATGTCACATTAAACAAGCAGGGCATGTGCGGAATATGTATGTTTTGGGAAGGAAGAGATGTTAGCATCAGGCTAAGCTTACTTTCTACTCAAGACCTGTGTATAAACAGGCATGAGACTGGAAAAGGGCAGCAGTTAATCATTTCATGCACAAGCAGGACAAACAGCATCTTTTTCACTTGCTTAGGTGCTATCATTGTAAATAGGAAACTTAGGAACATCATACTGCCTTCCAGATGAGGATTTCAAAGTGCTCAGAAAACATAATTTGCTGTCATTGTTTCACTCTTGATTAAAGACAGCCTTTTTTTTTTAATAAGGAATGGAATTACTAGTCTGATAATAACAACTTCACCATAGTATAGGTGCCTTTTCATCAAGTGGTGTATCTTCTATTTGAATTTTCAAGGAGTTCAGCTATGTGCAGGGAGAGAACCAAAGCGACCTCAGAGTGAGCCCAGAGTGCTGTCTCTAACGGTGGGCAAAGACGTTTTGAACCTTTAAGTGATAGTAGCATGCCTCAGTTTTTTCACACTTATTTCTTTAAATCCAAAGCAACAAAGGAAAAGTCCACACTGGATGTGATGACACTTGGCAATGATTCACAAGTGGAAATCTGATTTTGGACCTACTGACTTTCTATTCCATATTGTGAGACTGTATAAAGTAAACAGGTTTTACTACACGTAGCAACAGTACCCTTCATATAACTATATAATCCACAGTCCTCAAGTGAAAATATGCACTTCAGTATTACCTTACCATTGTAAGGTAGCTAGCCCTTTGTTTTGGAAAGAAATGGAAAGCCCAACTTAGCCATCCTCTTATGAAAAGGCACAAGCATAGAATCATAGAATAGTTGGGGTTGGAAAGGACCTTAAGATCATCAAGTTCCAACCCCCCTGCCTTGGGCAGGGAGACCTTACACTAGACCATGTCACCCACGACTCCATTCAACCTGGCCTTAAACACTGCCAGGGATGGAGCATTTATCACTTCTTTCACAATGATCTACTAAAGCCAAGATTGAGCTGAAGAAGGGACACCAGCTGCCTCCTTCTGACTGTGTTAGTGCCAACCCTGACATGACTTCAGAGAAGACCAACAGCTTTACCAGCATGCACAGGCACCAGCCTCATGCCTACACACTTTTGGTACTTTATTCAGGACAGGGACAATACCAACCTGAACACTTCAGATCCTCAACTGAAAGGACACAGGTGACATGCTCTGAGTGTGACAGCTGCATGTCACAACTCATGTAATAAGCCTTCAGTGTAACCATGCAACACAGCTAACTCTCTTCGCAGATTGTCCACCTCTTCTGCATTACCAGCACCATTTTACACATAATGCAAACCAGAATTTGGCCCACCAGAGAGTTTAGCATGTGTTTGGTACCACACACATGATCTCACAGTCATTCCAGACCGGCCCCAGCAAAAAAACCCCGCTTCCTTTTGTATATTGCTTTGAACATATTTCTGATCTAGTGAAAGGAACTACTTGTGCTAAAGTTTGAGCCAGCAGTGGAGTGCTTTGCTTTTTTGGTCCCCACACAGAACACCCACCAAAGTCATTAGGCAGGATGAGTGGGGGGCTAATTGCAGCGTTTCAATTTATAGTAATCCCCTGCGAGATGCAGTGCCTGCTTTAAAAGTGTTGTTCCTTGCTCTGAAGTATTTACCACTCAGTACTCATACTTCAAACGGGAAATAGTACAACTATGGAGGCAATAATGCAAGAAGCGTGGGTGGTAACCAGCCAATTCTTCTTAAACCTACATTTTTGTTCCAGAAGATCATATTAATGCTATTATGGGAATTATGAAATTGTTATAATGGGACCTGCTGGGCAATATTGTGTATTTGGAAACTTAAAATAGCAACGACAGTCCTGAATCTTCACTACAGCTGCTTTTCCTCCTCAATTCAGCCTGCTGTCTCTCTGCAGGCTCTCTAGTTTAATGACTGCTCATCCTTTAATGTTAACAGAAAAATACTAACTACTGCATAAGGGAGTGTATGTGTGTACTAGCAAGATCATTAGTCTGAATAAATGCGACAGCAGAGTTGCACGAGAAATGCCAGTTAGTGGTAAGCACAAACTACAGCTTTGGGTGTAAAATACTGTAATTACAAGGGATGGAGAAAGCGCCACAGTTTTTATCCCCACAGAAATCGATAGTGGTGCAGACTGCTGCTCTTTGCTGGAGCAGGGTAGTCTGATGAAAGAGCTTATTGATTTATCCAGCTGATGCTACTGAAGTGAATAATAGACTGGAAGAGAAAGAGCTTGTAAATTAGACTCATTCAATCCAACATTTTTCCAGGATATCTTTTATGTGCAGCTATACAGAGATATATATTTACAAGAGAGATTTTGTTGAAGCCACAGCCTAGTGACTCCTTGTAAGTGGGTCTGTCTCCTAATTCTTTAACCTCAACTACACCCATGGTGCTAAAGTCAACCTTCAAGCTCTCACTAGAGACTGACACTAAGGAAGAAGCCCTAGGGCACCTAGGAGTAGGATCTGGCTATGGCGCAGGTAAGCAGCTGCCCAACACAGTTCCCAGAGGGCTATGGCTACAGAGGAAAGGTGACTGCAGCTCTCTCTATGCCACCTGTGCCATACCAGACCCACTGGCATAAAGGCATTGGAAAAATTCTGCTGTGGATCGATAGGTCTCTAGGCTCGGAGAAATGCCAGTTCTAAGCCTGTCCCCATCAGCCTTAAATAATGTGGAAAGATGCATGGTGTTTTAGGAATGAAAGGAGTCCTGTGTTTCTTTCTAGCTCAGCAGATTCTAGCGGCAGATTTTCTGTGACTCTAGATCCACACTGGCAAAATGTAAGTGTTTGGATTGGTTTTGCATAAACTGAGAAGGGGAAATAAAGAAAAAGAGAGGGAGGAATAGAGCGAGCAGCAGGCACACTGCCACCAAGTACAGCAAATCAATCTTCTTAGCAGTGATGTATAAGGGAGCAGGACTGTAAGTTTTAGAGGTATATGAAACCCCACAAGTATAAAGACACCATTAAAACACTGCCATTAAATTCCAGCACTGAAAGATTATCACAGCCCCTGGAGGCAAGGAGGTCAATATGTGACTGTATATTTTTATTAGCATTTTATATATACATATATATGAAGCAGAATAGGATTCACAACAGCCTCACCCTCTCTCCTGCTAAAGACCCCTGCTTTATACTCAGCATCCACTTTCACAAATAAAATGCAATATACCATCGACAGATAAATGAGATCCCTACAGGGCTTTTATTCTATCATACCATTATATCTACTTTTCCACAAGATTTCTGCTTAAATGGCTCTCCTTATGCACATACACAAAGATGACGTACACCTGCCTAAATATAATCTGATAGTGAAGCGCTCTTCTGATGAGGAAATGTATCTTTTCTTCTTAATTTACCATAATGACTTATTCACACTGCGGGAGTTAGGGGTATGTTAGCTTCCATGAAAAAAGTCACCAAGGTGTTATACACTAAGATGTGGATGAACTTTTTTTTCCTACCTTTAGAAAAGAAAAAGAGTAGAGCTCTGAATCTCACCTTTCTGTGTTCTCCATAAAAACAAACGTTTTGAGGAATTATAGCCTTATAGGCTCCTGACATTGACTAATAGTTTTTGATGTAATGAAAGTGTTTGTGTGAGCCACACTGAAGAAACCCTTTTTGTAAACACCTCAGAGAAAAGACCATGCTGTGCCACAGTGTATCTCAGAGATTGCTGCCAGCACAGTAGCCACCTACATGGCACTAATTCAAGAAGTAGACCTATTTATTAGCTGGTAGTGTTGCTTTTCTGTCATTGTGAATGTTTCAGTCGAAAGTAACCTTCCTCAGAGAATAAAAATTCCTGACTACTTTTTCACAAGAGAACTCAAAGAATTTTATGATCAGGACAAAGAGATACCCGATAGTTTCAGCCACAACTCTTGGGGCAACAAAGAGCTGAGGCTAGTCAGAGAAGTACTGCTGAGAGACAGGATGCAGCAACAGTAGAGTGGTTTATATGAGGCATTTGACCCAGGTTATTGTGCTAACAAAATGTGAAAGGAAGATTCAATGCACCAGCAGAACAAAGAAGACCTCATTTTTGAGAAGGGATGGGGTGCAGAGAAGACCAATTATTCATTAGCATATGTCAGAATCCCACTGAAGCCTGATTTGCTTTATGTCTTGCTCTTATTACCCACAAAAACAGGACCACGGCATGAACAGGGACAGGCAGAATAGATTTCAATGCTAGAGATGATCTCCATGAGGCTCCAGCATACTGATAACTATATATAAAGTTTGCATAGGCACTGCACAGATAAAGGGTACCTCTTTCTACTACAGGGCACCTGAAATTTAATAGGGGGCATAACTATTATCTGTAGAAATACATGCACCCACCATTCCTGACAGCAAGAAGCCACACACTGATCTGCTTTGCCATGTTTACTCTTTTGAAAATGCTGGCTTTGCCCTACAGCCTTTACTTTTCATTTGCATTGCTGTAAAATTCCCTGCCAATCTTCCCTGGACAGATGCTGAGCCAGCATTAGAGAGGAGGGATGTTTGATGGGGAGGGCAGGGGGGTGAGTACTCTGTTATGAGCCTTTCTAATTCTTCATGGCTCAACATCATAAGTCTCAGAGAGCATTACATTCATCTTCAGGGAAGAAAAATGGGGTGTCCGGCCTGGTGAGAACTGGATTAACTCATTTCTCCGTTCTACAAATGGTTCTGCGACTTTAGGTCACTGATGCTGACCTGTGGCTAATGCCGGCTTTTCCTGTGTCCACACACACCCCAGAGGCATCACATCAACACTTACCCTGCATGCAGAGCCCGTTGGTGCAGTTCTTGGACTGTAGCACCAGCCCCTCGCAGTCTTTCCCCCCGTTCTTGGGGGCCGGGGCCGTGCACTCCCTCCGGCGCCAGTGGGTGCACTCTGTGCCACAGGTGGACCACTTGCTCCATGACGTCCACTTGCCATCCACTGCAACAAGGAGGTGACATGACTTGTTAGGGGGTACATAAAGTGAGACCAAGCATGAACAATGCACGTATCAGCACAAGCAAGCCTGTAACCACTGGCCATTCCCTACAAGGCAGAAGGATCATCGGTTTGCTCTTCTTAAAAAGAGTCAGTCTGGTCTTCTTAAAGTTCTGTTTCTGGCCCACAACTGCATGTTCACTCTCTCCCTCCTTTCTCTTTGCCCCAGCCTCATTTCTGCTCTTTCCTCCCTTTTTTATAAACTTGTCAGCAGTTTATCTGTGCTCAAAGTGTATAAGAAAATAAGCAACTAGTTGAGAATCTCTGACTTCAGTTTTTTTTTGCGTTTCTCAACACAGAGGTTAAAGTTAAATTTAGCCAGAAACTCTTCTCTAGTAGGAAGATACATAATGTTTAATATTTTCTATTAAGTGAAATACCTAGAGGCACTGATCTATTTCACATGAGCCAAATCAGGAATATGTTTAGTGCCTTTTAAAATCCCACAAATGATTTTCAAAAGCATGAAACCGAGCATCTGAAGAATAATCTATGCAATTGTTCCAGTCTGTCACTTGGAATAGTGAACAGAGATTAAATTTCAGCTCTTCGAGTTCCACCACCACTAAGACCCAGAGCTGGACAGCTAAGCTTCACAAGCTGAAGACTACCTTACTGCCATTGATCTGAGTGGGACTGCAGAGGTAGGAAAGCATCGGACAACAGGACAGATGGCAGAACTTTGTCACTGAAGAGCTAACAAGTACCTTGAATGTCCTGAAGCAATTTCACATTTTTCAGAAATTCAAATACCTTTTAAAGGTATGGATACACATCTATTTCCAGTATAAAAGCTTTTGCATTCGAACTCAGGTAAGCATGTGCCTCAAATTTAACATTCATGCCCCAGATACTTTACTTGCTGTGACAGCTGGACTGGACAGTGTAAATGTATTTACATCACAGTTGCTTTCTATATTCAAATTCCAGTCCTCTTACAGAGCTTTCAACCTTTATCTCCTACAATTTGAAGCTCTGAATGTTCCCCAAATCCCCTGAATTACCAGGGCTGAGACACCGGTGCAAGCTGCATGCAAAAGCAGGGCTGAATCCCTTGCTGCTTGATCTAATGTGCTCACTATTTTAACTACTTGCATAATACACTTTCATATTCGTTCACTGAAATGTTGGATTTATTAATAAAGAGAAGCAGGCTTTTGTAACTAATAGTGTTCTCCTCAAATGACTGGTGACAGGCAAACCAATCATCTAGGCTGTGTACTCTTCATACTGAACCTGGGCAGAGAGTGGTGCAAGCTATTTTCTGAACACTTTGTCCCTCGCAGAAGGCACCACCGTTGAGTGGGGCAGGATTGGTGCAGGTCCTCGTACGCTTCTGAAAGCCTCTCCCACATCGGCTGTTACACACTGACCACTCAGTCCAGGTAGACCAACCTCCGTTGACTGAAAAGCAAGACAGAAAGAGTATGATCACATAAGAAAGCCATCCTGTCAGCTCAAAGGTATCTGGCTCTGTGTCGTGCTGCCTTCAACAGCAGTCACAACTGATGGCTAGGAAGAGCATGAGAAGCAACCCTGAAGTGACACAGACCCATGTCTCCAACATATCAAATGTACAACATGCCAAAAGTCATTGTACAGTTGAAGAAATGCTGATGCTGAATGAAAAACAAACACCATTTGATGACTACTAGGGCTGGCAGGTGACCTGCCATCTCCTGAAAACCAAACTGACCAAGCATTAAGCACCTGATAGCATGTGTACAGCCAAAATCCCTGCAGGTTCAGAGAGCACTCACAGCTCTGGTAGCCAGAAACCTGTGCTGTGGAAGATTTTCCAAATGGAGACAACCTGCACTCCAGATTGTTCTTGGATGTACCCATCACCTATGCATGCTGAAAGACTCCTGTGCTTTGATTAGAAATAGATAATTTTCTTTCCCTTTCTTTCCAAAAGGGAATTTCAGGATGCGAGAACAACTTCACTCACCCCTCTGTGGACATAGCTGTTGCATGTGAATGTGACAGCACTTCTATAACAGATATTTAAGCTGATCAAATAATCTCACACTTAAGGGCATTTTCGTTATTGGAATTTGGGAAGATATGCATCTGTTTGGGAAGATACGTATCTGGGAATACATTCGTGCTGACTTCCTTTTTCACCTATCTCAGTTTCTGGGATAGATGGATGAAAAAGGAGCTGTGCTGCTCTATGTAATAATGTCATAGCCAGAGTATGGATAACACACTAACTGCTTCCCCTAAACCCAAATGTTTGTGATATGACACAACCCTTAGGCACCTCTGGTAGCAAAACCCATAAATATGGTTGCACCCCTGCATATGTCTCTTGACAGCACTGTTGAAAAACATGCTGTATATGTATGAGGAAGAGTTGACTACATCTTCTGCATTCATTGCAGTTACAAAACACAGCGCTTTTGCATGGTCCACCCCCCAATATCACAAACACTGCTAATCAACTCAATTCAGTCAGTTTTCTATAAAAACTGAGCTAAAAGACCCTCATTGTAACTTCAGGGAAGCAACTGCTTACAATTAAATCTAACTGCTACCCTGAATATGAAATGAATATTAGGGATAATCATAGGCATTTTTTTCCTACTTGTCTATCCTATAATTAAGCCAATTGTAAAGAACACCAGGACAGTCAGCTGGCACATCACTGGAGCAGGGTTTTGTTTTGGTGGATACCCCTGTCTGGGATACATCAGGGCAGTAACTCTGCAGAGGCAAAGTCTGTTGGACTAGTGGGGCAGAGCTGCAGTGAAACACAGGCTGGAAGAGTCCCCAGAAGGGCATCTCATCCAGCCCCTCCACAGCCAAAGCATGGTCAGCCCCAGTATTATACCATGACCATGGATGCAGACACAGAATAATGTTATCCCATACTTTCTATTCCCATGATGTTTAATTTTAGGCTAGGTTGTGTTGACTGCAGCCTATAAGCTGCAGTCCCAGACTGCTTTGCTATTTTGTTCTTCCAAATGTTGGTAAGAGTGTCAGAGCTCACCAGAACCTTCCATCTACTTATATCTCATTAACTAAGCTTACTTTTGGTGTCTAGTACCAAAACATACTCTGATGCAGGGGCAAAATTCCTTTCAGTTTTACTCCTATTTATGAAAAGCATCACTAAGAACATGAAATGCGTTGGCAAAAAGCAATGCCTTTGACGCTCATGCTGGAGGAAGCGCCCCTTTGCTGCATCCATCTGATATGTGTTGTGTTATGGCAAGGGGAGCAAGTGCCTTCTCTTCAGTGAGGCACTGGCTGTTTGTGTAGATGTCTGTTCCTCTAATGCCACTGTCTGTCACCAACAAGCCAAACCATTAGACACTTCTGCATGTTTTCAGTAGTAAACCCTGACTGCAGTCCTTGCATGTGGGTGCAAGTCAACAGGCAGCACAGGCTGAACACTGACCACAGTAGGAGTTGCACTCAGGCATTCTGCATCCCCTTCCTTTCCCACCTCTGACTCTGAGTGCACATCCATCCACGTGCAGTGGGACAAGGCATCACTTACCATAGACAATCACAGTTGCTGTGGTGCTTTTCCTTTTGGCCACAATGTTTTTAGCAACACAAGTGTAATTGGCGGTGTCAGAAAGCCGGGCTTGCTTGATGATCAGGTTGTGATCAATGGTGATGTAAAAATTTCGGTCTTCCACAGGATCAATCACCTCTTCATTCTTCAGCCACTCCACCTTGGGGTTTCAAAGGACCAGAGTGGAGGCACTGAGTCAGTACTAGGTCACATTGCAAAGGCCACAGTATCTGTGATTACACTTCTCACCCCAGAAAGCACTAAGAGTCAAGGCACATCACGAAGGACTCACCTGGTACACACAACTGAAATAAAACACCACGGCAGAAATGTGGGAGAACACCTTCACGCACCATCAGCACAACAGCTGTCTCGCCTTGTCTTGAAAATATCAATGCATTTTCAAAGGCTGCCAGCTACTGAGCAGAGACAAATAGCTGATCTATGCTTTCAGAGTCTGAGGCAAGGGATAAGGAGGGGGAGGTATCTTAGGACTGTAGCTACAAATAGAAAATTCCCTTACAACATCAGAAATGCTAAACCAGCAGAGAGCTCACCCATCCTTTTGTATGATTTGTCTAATTAGGCAGTTAATAATGCAGTAACCTTGCATGTACCTGTCCTGGGTCTAACACAACGAGGCCCTATACTGCAGTAGGTCACAGCAACACCTAAGTAACACAGTAAATCACAAACACACTAATGTTTTTAAATTCACACGTACATCCATGTTATTGTTCTGCTGCAATCAGGATTAAACAAAATAGAGACAGTTACCAAGGAAAAGAGGAATCACAAAGACTGCATCAGTGCTTATTTTTTCCCTTTCCTTGATGTAAACTATATTTTATTTTAATAAAGCTTAATTTCCTTGGTTACACAGAAAAATATTTTCATATGTGACTTTTAATCTAGACAATGTTCTCTTTATTGCCTTCCTAAAGAAACAGCCTATTAAATCCCAGCTGACTGCTGCAAGCCACTCTAATATAACTTGGCTGCAACTCTAGTAGCTTGTTTTCATTTGCACCGAGTGTGCTCTGAATGACAGGACCGAGGCCCTGGACGGATCAAAGCTGGGCCTCTGTGTCACTGGATCACTTCGGCTTGTGCCCAGGATTTAATTAAAGGAAGAAAAACATAAACACAATCAACCCTCTGGACCTGCTAGGTGCTAACTGCCAAAACCTACTTTCACAAAACCCATCTTTACCAAAGGCGTTTGAGGAACTGCACAAGCATTGACATAGCCCAAAACCAACAGGGAACCTACTCCCCACCTAAGATAGACATACAGATCGCCCCAAGTATTGGGGAGAAAACCAACAGCCTCTCCTGGTGTTAAACACAGTGGGTTAATTCATCCCAGTCCAATGTCACAAGACAGGCGCTGACAGATGCGGGCTTGCATTCAGATTGCCTATGGCTCATCCTTAGCCCTACTTCAAGCAGCTCCAGCTCCCCTATCCTAATTTAGGTGGATGAGCATCAGGTGTGAGCTGCTTTCAAAGATGCACACCCTAGTGACTATAAAGCCACTGGCTCGAGGAAGACTTGATTTAAACCCTCCTCTCCCACAGCAGATCACTGCAATATGTGGTCTCCTCACAAATACTGATACTGTATAGTTTAAAATCAGTGGTGCAAAAGGCACAGTAGAAATGGATATGCGTGTCTCAAGGAACAGGGAAAGAAGAAAAAAGACAAAACTTTGGAGGCTGTGTTTCTGCTTGTACAGACATGTTTTACCATGGAAAATATAAGCTTAGTCAGTAGCCTGGTTTGCCTTGCCAGGATGACTAAAATTATCCTTCCTTTTTCTTGAATCCTAATAGGTATCAGATATAATCAAGACAGACAGATTACTGTTCTGTCAATGGCAATATTTAGCTCCCTCACCTGCAAGTCAAGTCTGCATGCATTCCAGATTGAAAAGATAGGAGCTTACTTCTCCACCAGTGGTAAGCTATCACTTAACCTTTGCCTCTCACACAACCAAAATATCTTTCTTGGGTTTTAATATTATTATTTAGATCTTGGATGGAATACAGACTTGTGTCAGGAGTCTAAAAGATGTTACGTGCACTGCCACAGCTGTGTATGTTAGCCATCCAAATCCACCAGTGCTTTTCCTGTGCTCTGCACATAGAGAATATCAGGATGTCAGTGAGGATAGGACTACAGTCTATGTGGTATAAGGGTCAGCCCAAAATGTTTTTGGCATGCCCATCCAAGTGTATACTCTAGGATCCCTCAGCACTATGCAAGGCTGCATGCTAAAGGACAAGGTTGTCTTTTTCCAGTACTCTGAAACACTTTCTTTCTCCACAAAACCAAATACATGCATGCTCATTCTGGGTCTCAGCTGACTAGGCAAAATTAAAGCTATGAACATTAAATTCCCTGTCATCCCTGCAAAAACACTGAAGATGAAATGAAAACAGCAGTGGCCAATATCAGAAAAACCCTAAGATATTGTGTATAATTCAGCATACTGCCTTTGGCTCTTCACGAAATCTCTTAGGGAAAAGATCCTTTCCACCTACTGGCTCACTGAATTTGCTAACAACAAAACATTAAGTCTGCAGAACAATAGGATGTCTTATTTTCTGAAAAACCTGTTTTGCCAGTACATCAGTACTTTGTGTACTTGTCTAAACCCCATCTCTTTTACAAGATACCTCTTCTGATATCCAGGTTTTTATGACATCACGAGTCTGTTCATGCTGCAAATGACAATGTTATCGAATCTGCAGGGAGGAACTGATGGATGATTTGACAAGACGCAGGGTTCTCCTGTCATACACGTTTTAGCCATCAACAGGGCAACATAAAAAAGAGCACATTCCCCCAGTGATTGTGTTTTCTCCCTCAGTCCTTACAGAAATGGTAACTAGTTAAATGCACTACCATATGCAAATGAGACTTTTGTTGGTAACTTATTTTAGGTCTTTAGCCTCTTTTTTTTTCCTGGTGCAGGTGACCGCAGTGCTCAGCACCTCCAAACTTCAGGTTTATTTTTTGAGGTAGCCAGAATAGGTGGGAGCAGGGCTGTTCTGTCATGTAAGCAGAAAGAGATCAGGCATCAAATACAAAAGAGAACAATGCAGAAGGAGACAGTGTGATTTATGAATGACAAGTATGCAAACTGTTATTACAGAAGTTAAAAGCAATGATCTCTTTCGATGCCATACCATTCCCCAAGGCACAGCCCCCTCACTTGAAGTAGGCTGTTAATCTAGTCAATGCTGAAACTTATCCTGAATTTAATTCTGCTGCCTGAGTAACAGTGACTGGTGCTCTGGGAAAACCACCATGCTCACAACAAAGCTGGCAGGTGAGGCACCAGGCACGTCTGTGTCAGAGATCTGCACTCTTCTGGCCAAGCAACCAGAGAGGCAGCAGGATACCCAAGGGCATTTCATACTACACCAGGATGCCTGTCTTCAGGATCATACTAAATCACACCCTCATGGGTCCATTTTTAAACTCTATGGGGAGAAGACATTTCTAAAGTAGATGTTTGCTTTTGCCTAAATATCGAGGATGTGTACTTACTGGCTAAAGTCACAGAGATTCTTGAACAGATACCCGGCTCTATTTATTCAATTAAATCAGGCACATCCCTCCAACTGTTATAAATAAACGTATAAATGGTTGGGCATCTATGTAGAAAAAGCCTGGGCATAAGTTTTTCCTTATAATAACAGAAATCATTTAATTGGCAACTACTGGCATGTAGGATGGGGTGAGTTTCATGGAGATGACAGCTATGGAAAATTACAACAATATGCAACTGTTTTTTCTTACATACCAGTCCCAAGAACAAAGCAGACATGAAATCTGCATTTCCTTCCACTCAAGAAGGTATTTTTGCTTTATGTTTTCAAACTGACTAGGAAGAGAAGGCCTCTCTGTAAAGACATGAGTGTGGTGAATGAAACCCTGACTTCACAGCAACTGCAGATGCTAAGAAGCTGAAGTGCATCTGAAGTCCGATACCTTTTGGTCAGAGCTCCTTAGTGCTCTGGATGCAATCTGCAGAGCAGCGAGCCACACGGCTCCTGCCAGCTGTGCTGGGTCTGCATGTCCAGTGCTGCTAATGGCTGGCAAGCCTGCCATGAGACTGAGATGCCCCTGCCAACAGCTGAGGAAGTGCACAGTCCAAGGCAGCTGTAATTTAGAGCAACACACCTTGTAGCATCTTTTCTGTCATCCCACTCCCCAGTGAGAGACAGATGCGTTGTCTCTAATTATTTGCTGATTGGTATCGGGAGATACATTAACATAATTGGCACATTTGTTCTAATTAACAGAGGGAACCTGCCACATGCCACCCAACATGAAAAGCAAGACCATCAAGCAAGAACAGAAAACCCGCAATCATCACCCCAGCTATACCTCGGAGCTGCAGCCAGACCGGTGCTGCTGCAGGGTGATTCCAGCAGCGGCCTGAAATAAGGCAGCACATGCAGAGACTAAGAGTTGCAAAGCCAGGTCAGGCTTCTGTGCAGACTAAATGAATACAGGGAACATAAATCACACAAGCCATTACACACACAGGAAAACCTATTACGGAAGCTAACTGCTGACACAAATTTAGCCATACCAAGTTACTAGCATTACTAGACACTTAAATCTCTTGGCACACTTGCATATGAATGATGGTTTTGAAACTGGTAGAGCAGAAGCACATCTGTTCCAAACGAAGCGCAAGAATGGAAAAAGGGATAAGATCTCATCTAGATCCTCCCCTTCTTTTCGTACCACTTGCTTCTTACACCTCCACAATCTCAAGAGGAAAGTCAGCAGGGTGAGTTTTGGGTCCTGGTCTCTCATTCCCTTCTCCACCTCAACCTGCCCTATAGTATAGTCATCTTCAGAGCAGGGAGCAGCTGCCAAAACCATTAAGTCTTCTACCTTCTAAACACAAGCAAAGCCCTCTGGTCCAATTCTCCAGAAGTATGATGCAAATAGCTGGGAGCAATAAGAGACTTAAATTGACAAAAGCCAATTTAGGATTCTGGAGGTTCAGGATTAGGAGGTGAGACTATTGCATCCCGTGCCTTCCCTGTGCCTGGCTGACACGACAGGATCGCTTTCCATCTGGTTCCCCACTGAGCCAGCATTGGTGCTGGGGTCCTCTGCAGATGTGCTGACCAGTCACAGTGACACTGCTCAGCTTGCAGCAGCTCCTGCTGAGCTCACATTGCCTCCAACAGCCACAGGGGAATCACAGCTCCCCTGCTCCCCTGAATTGTAACAACAGACATACAACCCATCCCATATTGATAGTAAGGGCACACATACACATGTCAGTAAGAATGAAACACTTGTGAAGCTAACTACTGAGTTGGGCACAGTACAAGATGCCTGAGTGAGACTGAGAAAACTTTAGCAGTTTTCATATGGGTTATTTAGCCAGCAGCTATTTCAGGTACCTTGAGACTCGAGTGCCTCTTTGAAGACTGTTATTTGATTTTGGGATTTGGTTTCAAATGTACACTTTCATCCCAGCGACTGCATGCTGAAGAGGATGCTGTCCTCTGTTCTATATTACTTGCTTGAAATAGATTTCACACCCATTTAAGATTTAAAAAAAAAAAAAAAAAGGAAAAAAACCGTGGTAGTCTCCAAAGAGGCTGAAATTACAGCTATCAGGGACTGCAAAACACATATTGGGAATGAGATGGTAAATGAAACCACCATGACATTTTGTTCAGTTGTTGCTATTGTGCTTCTGCTACCAATAAGAGGAATTTGTGTTCCTGCTGTGGAAACACTTCCTTAATTGCACATATATCCAGCTTTCTGTTTGAGGACTAAAATCTACACAGGGAGTATGTACAGTTGCTGGATGCCTCTGGCCCTATTACAGCTTTGCTTTATACAGAACAGGCAAGTTCAGCCTCACAGAATGTATTTCAAAGGCCAAGGTGGACTGGTAGCAGCAGATGGAGAACTTCATTTCATAGGTCTCAAATTCAAATAGAGAGCACGGCACTATTAACCAAAACCCACGGAGGCTGCCATGTGGCCACTAGGAGCTGCTGGGCTTCCTTTCCCACCTGAAAAAGGGGCTTGTACTGAACATCTCATGGCTTACGTGTATTAGTTGGCACTTCTGGCACCATGTGGGCACGTGGATTCCCCACTCCTGGAAGTAACTGGGAGGGGCCTGTTTGGAAACAGCTTTAAATGAGTTACCAATATGATTGTCTGCGGTTCTTTGGTTGGAGGGATAGATGAATCCCATTCTTCGCAGCACAGAACTACATTCTCTCCAGGATCACTACATTCAGCAAAGGAACAGGATATTGCAATACTGATGGGTGGCTGCAGTCCCTGAGGAGAGACTCCTTCCCTTTCTTTCTAAATGTTGCAAAGTGCCTGTTCTTGTACAGACCACTCCTTCTACCAGTTTTAAATGCCATGCAGGATTTTGTCCAGATTGCACTTCTTAATGATAGAAAAGTATCAGCTCCAGAAGCACATGGAAGTTCCTCAGCAAAACCTGATCAAACAATGCTTGAATGGCAGCTAATGTGCTGTCTGCAGATTGCATTTTGGAAATATCCCATTAAAACGTGGAAGCATCATGATTCTTCATGCCTAATGGTAGCACTGCATGTGAAGTTACTGCCAGAGGAACTGATGAAGGCAAACTCTATCACTGAGTGCCTCAGGGTGCTGATAAGAACTGGGGGCTCTGAAAAGCCCTGAGGGAGGTAACTCTCACACTTCAGGTACTATGAGACCTGCTGGCTATAGGGAGCAAGAATCAATTGGTGCCAAATTAGGACCTGATGGATTAATTGCACAATCATAGAATCTTAGAATAGTTAGGGTTAGAAAGGACCTTAAGATCATCTAGTTCCAACCCCCCTCCCATGGGCAGGGACGCTTCACACTAAACCATGCCACCCAAGGCTCTGTCCAGCCTGGCCTTGAACACTGCCAGGGATGGAGCATTCACAACTTCCCTGGGCAACCCAT
>JBCJKH010009483.1:0-19355 GCA_039877255.1 Loriculus beryllinus | reverse complement strand
GTGTCCAACCTGGCCTTGAACACTGCCAGGGATGGGGCAGCCACAGCTTCTCTGGGCACCCTGTGCCAGCACCTCAGGACCCTCATAGGGAAGAGCTTCTTCCTTATATGACAAAGCTTTGGTAAAATGAAAAGCTTCCTCTCCAATAGACTTTGGAGTAGTTCAGACCTGATATTTGCCTTTCAAAACTCTTTATTGTGTTATCTCATAAAGCCCAGAATCAGATCACATTTACAAGATGTGACAGTGCTCAGGAATTACATCCTGGCCAGTCACGGTGGCTGTTACTTCTCTGTAGCTCATCTTTGCTGCTAGTTCTCATCATCAGTAGGGAAACACTGCACAAATTCAATGACAAATGTGACTCACACAGCTCAGATACAATACTTAGCACTTCTAAAGAGAGGCAGTATTTAGTTCCTCATTTTTTGGATAAAGCTATAAATCTCTGCACTTATCGCAGTCCCAATACCAAACACAGCACTGCACCAGCTACTAAGAAGGAGGAAAATGACTGCTACTGCTGAACCCAGGACACAAGTCAATCCAACACATCCATGAATACGTGTCCAAAAAATGGCAATGGAGAGCGATATAAACTCGTTTTAGTGAGGAACCACGTCACAGTTTGGAGCTCTCAAACACAGGAATTCACCATAAACTTGACCTGCCAACAGAGTCAGTGAGATAACATGAATGATTGAAATCTGATTGCTTATAGACTGCAACGTAGCAGCTCTACACTGTGAGTGAGGACCCAGCATCCAATTATCTGAAGTAGGAACAGCTTATATGAAGGATAAATTGGAAACTCCAGGATCAAAATCACCAATTAATTCCGTAGTATCTATTCTATGTAGCAACATAAAATCGTTACTACTCCACTTAATGTGTGGGTAGTGTTTATCATGGAAGAGTGGGCATATTTAATACTTCTCTGCAGCATGGATCCAGGAAACCAATATGCCCTTTGCAATTAGTGCAGTGAGAAAGGAAGACGAGTTTCAATGCTGCAAGATGACAATGCCCTCAATTGCAAAGGCAAATAAATCTTCAGATTGGGAACACAAGCACTTAAATGGCTATTGAGAGAAAGACCACATCCGAAACCCTTTGTCTGCCACATGTTGCTCATCTCTGAAACCCTTTTAGAGAAAGAGCTCTTCAAGCGACTCTTGACTCTGAAAAGAGACCATCACTCAAGCCCTTGAACAATATAGGTAAGAACCCTTACTATTAGCTAAAATTGAGAGAGAAAGAGATGAAAATTAGTGTATAAGGGAAACTGCAAAAAAAGGCTGCAGATTGTCTCATATAAAAGGCAATATTTCTGTGTTTCAGATGTTATCTATGTATGTTTTCATGTCCTGGAGCCCTCAGCAATACAAAATGTTAAAAACCTAAACTATTAGTTCAACTTATAAGGACAAAGTGTCCAAAATCCATTACCTGGGGACAAAGATGGAGTTGTGAAGGAAGTTCTCAAAGACTTTGCGGTACTCTGCTTCCTCTTTCTCAGCTTGCTTTTCTGCCTCTGTCTTGGGACAAGCACAACAAGGTCCTTTTTCTCCTCCACAGCCCTCTGGCTTGGTGGGTTCAGTAGCTTCTTCTGTATCAATGGTCCCATCAGCATATCTTCGAATTGGGACTTTATCTTGGAAGAAAAGGACAGAAACAGATTGTTTCTTCTCTCTCCCTATTACGAATACAGCAACAATCCATGTTTAGCCATTCCCTTCTAGTCGTGAAGCAGGGCATGGGCTTTAGCTCTTGTTAATCAAGTGCACTGGCAGGTAAGAGCCAGAGGCACTTCAACACAACCACATTTTGTCTTCCTACCTTTGGAGCAGTAATTGTGTCTGTAAAGGTAGCTGTCCTGAGGTTGCTGCTGCCATCGTACGATGTAGTACGAAAGGTTGCCATTAGGAAGAGAGGGAGGATTCCATTTCACAATCAACTGGGATGAGGAATTGGATGCTGAAATAACATCTAAGGGAATGGATGGCACTGGAGGGGAAAACCAGAAAACTTATTTAGATCTAGAGCATTTTACAATGTAGTCTAATGCAAGCTTTCTAAGCGAATCCCAATCCATTTCTATACTGCAAGAAAGAACACCACCCTATTTCAAAGAGATTTCCTACTGCTGCCCCACAAACAATAGCTATTAAGGGTTCAACTGCAACTACAAGCAGCTGTACTTAAATTTAACCTTCACCAAAGGAAAACAGTCTGAAATCCTAACTCCAAAAAACTTTGGGAGTTCCCAACGAAAGAACTGCCTGGACAACCATGAAGTCAGAATTCAAATGCTTTCAAAATCACTGAAAACTTTCTATCATTATACATATCATCTGCATGCAAATTTAATACCTGTATGAAAGACAGAACTTGCACAGTAATTCTGTTATTATAATGACTATACCTGCAGCATTATCAACCTCTCACCCAAGAGACCAGCATCTCACCTGCAGCATTGGTTCGGATATATACAATTTCACTCTTTGCTCCATGAATGTGATGGTTTTCCATCATGGTGAGGGTAACAGCCTTGACATAAATGGCGTATTGAGTCCAAGGTTTCAGTCCCTGCAGGAGAATTCCAGGATTGTTCTCTTTGTTTGGTGGCAGGTCAACATCAACCATGTTCCAGCTATTGGAGCCACAAGCATCTTGCCCGTCATACTCTGTCACATTTTTGAATGGTCTAGAACAGAAGAAGAAAAAACAGTACATAATATTTTCTCCTAAAAATCGTCACATATTTATGAGTGCCTCACTCCAATGTTGCCCAACGAAGCAAATAAAGATTACGTGTTTTCCGTAACAGAATAAAGCACAGTAAAATCTGTACCTACTTCTAAGCGGTACAAAATTCAGAGTTCAGCTTTAGCTGCAGGCTACTTCAGTTACTAGCAATAAGGTAAAGTTCTCCAAGAAAACATTAAATTTACCCGTTCTTATCCAAACCAATGAAATGCTTCAGGCCTTTAGCTAAGCACATATGAAACAGAAGCATCTCAAACCAGTTACTGATAGTGGCTCTGTTTCTTACCATAAAGAACTCAAACTTCCATGACTGGCCGTGACCAGTCCAACAGGCTTTTCTTCCTCTTTTATTTCCACACAATACAAACACACTTACACAGTTCTACTTTTCCTAAGTTGCAACACTGGTGCAAGAGCATATGAAGTGCTATTCTTGTTGTTAAGTACTACAGACTCATCTAGCACTAAGTTTATTGCATCACTGCACACCACGACAATGACAATTCTTTTTCAAGTGATGCTGGTCTTGAACAATTTGTGCTTCTGTTTCTTGCAGTCTTGCTCCTTATGTCATCACCAGCATTCAGAACCTCCCTTTCACACCTCCAAACTGCTTGGAGAGTTATTAGTGTGCTCATTTGTAGTTTTCACTATTTTAAAGCTGAGAAACTACAAGGATGTGCAAAGGCAGAGATACCTCCCAAGAAATTAGGATCTTTCTAGAAACTGCCCCACTCCTTCATTATCAAGATACCAATGTAGCAAACTACAAAAGGTAGGTAATCAAAATAACCCCAAACCCTGAGTAAACAAGTCATCAGTGTGATAGAGCAGACTCCTGATTTATGATGCTCTGAAGTCAGTACTACGACTAGAGAAGGAAATGATCTGGTAAAGATGATGTGACTTATGAAGAGCCCCAAATTAGACCCCTGAGAACTGCCAAACCATCCACCTCATTTTTCATTTGCTCCAAACTTGAAACTTTCTGATGGATTTGGAATCCATTTGTAGGTTTTCATTAAAACAATCCTCTTTTCAAAGGGGGCTTCTGCTCCACCAAGAAAGAATTTCAACACAAGAAGGACCCAAGGATGAAAACCAAACTGGATGAGCTATCCACCGGTCAGAACTGTCTACTATCTGTTGGTCATCATTTGTCTTGGACAACATATACTTACGCTTCTTTGTAGTAAACAGTGAAGCTAATGAGATCTCTATAATCTGGAGGGCGATACCGTTCCCATGTTAGTTTAATCCGATTCTTGAGTGTAGTGTTAGAAACAAAACGCAGAATGTGGCTTTCACCTGCAATACGAAAGGACAGGATGTAACAGAATTAGCATCACATCACCTATTAGTTCTTGCCTCCTCTCAGGTATCAGTTTTAGCTAATTAGCCTTTCCAGTAGTGCCTATGATACCACAGTATGCCAACAGCCTTTGTCTCTGTAGAGCTTCGTATTTCATCCTACTACATTTGATGCTTAAGGGTAGGCAGTGACCTTGGCAATCATTTCAGAACATGCTAGAGCTACTTGCTATTTTGTTTTTTGAAGCAAATGTTCTTCTAATGCATCATCAGAAAGCTCTTGAAAGCTACTTCAGACTCTCCCTGAGCGAGGAATGAAGTCCTGGTTATTCACAAGACTGGTCTAGAAGCACTATATTTATCATCCAACTCCATTGCACACAGAGAGCAGTAACTGGCCTCTGAGCTCTCTCCTTCAAGGACAACTTCTGACAACTACAATTTCTTTTTCTGAAGAATGGACAACATGGAAAGGACAAAGGAGTTTACATTCCCATTCATGAGAGGCTGGCCCAAGAACTCCAAAACTCAGCTCATATACGACACAACCATTTGATGGCAGCAGCTTCCAGCTACTCTTCTGAACAGAGCTGGATGGAAGCTGGCAGCTCTGAAATGAATGGCTTCCCACTCCCAACTCACTGAGCTTTCCAGTCCAGACCAAAATAGCGTTTTAAAAACTTAATTCTTGGATGAAGAAATCGTGTTCCAAGAGTCAACTGTGAGTTAGTTTCTAGCATTCCACAGAAGCCTGTGAAAATAAAGGGGTTTTCACCCTCATGTACACTGGCACGACTGGTGCTATCTTTTCAAAGGCAGTTTGGCTTTTGTTGATTCTTTTCCCCTTCTCCCAGTCAGAAAGCTTTCTGTAATGGTTTGTTTTAAAGAACAGGCAGCGGCTGGCACTAGCCTCAGCAGTAGTAAGGCCTGGCTGTGTGTCTGTAACTCCTCCAGAACTGCAAGCCTTTGCTCTATTCAGTGTGCAAAGAATGGAGTGTGCTTACAACAAGGATCTATGCCATCTGCATTTATGCATCATGCCTAAAGAGACATTCAGCAGAGTACGTGTCCTAGTTTCGTAAACACCATCCAGAACAAGGGGACTTGACTTATACACAAGATCCATTTCAATTTACCCAGCTCCAAGAACACCACAAACAGACCAGAGAAAAAGGCACTGTTGAGTCTAAGAGTTTAAGTATGAGGTCAAATCTGTTGTCTTAACTTCTAGATGAGAGATGGCTTTTGACTGTGCCGGTTACACTTGGAGACCTCATGTGCAGAGCCCCAAAGCCAAAAGACAACGCTCCAACAAACATGACCACTGCAAAACCCAAAATGAAACACAGAGACTGAGGTTTAGGAATAGCGTATAACTCTAAAAAGTGTTTCCAATAGAAAAGCAAGTGATTTGAACATAAAGCGTGGAAAACTGAGTTTACAATAAGCATTTCTAGCAACAAGGTGCAATATTAGGCAACAGCTGTAAAGAAGCCTGAACATAGGAGTTTTAATGTCTACGGAATTGTTAACTCAGCAGCTTCCTTAGTATCAAGAAAAGGTACATATCTAGGAGAGGAAAATACCTATAATGATGTATATCTGTGAAGGAAACTGGGAAGCTACTCCTTGTTGGATATATCAAAACACTACACTTCTCATTTCCCAGGTATGTTCCTATTGCTATTTGATGATGCTGACAAAAAAAGGGTACTTAAAAAGCAGTTGTCTTCATCAAATGGTTTTTACAGATGAGACAGTGACTGTGTAACCACATAATTTTCCACATATGTGAGCACATTTTCACAGCTACATTTTGTAACTGAGTAAGTTGAATGACTGAAACCCTACGTAACTTCACAACTCTAGACACTGCAATGGACAGCAACGTGGCAGTGTGATGAGGGCTTACTGTGACACCTTATGCAGTCTGCCTTGAGATTTGTTTGTTCACTTACAAGAGGCTCTCTCCCCATTGTTCCTTGGATTTATGTCTCCTTTGCTCTGTCTCCCCTTAGTTCCCGAAACCTCCTCCATACGGTATATCTCAGAAACACACAATTTAGGATTAAATGCAAAGTACATCTTCCCCTCCTTGATCGTCAAGTTATGATGGTTCCAGTCCCACAGCTGCTGGAGATTGTGGTTGTCAAGCACATAGAAGGAATAATTCCTAGAAGGTAATTTTTGAAAGAAAAGTATTAGTTTTAATTCATTGCCAATTCCAACATAGAATACCATAATATAAGAAAACTTAAACACTGTATTTCCTCTTATTAAACAGGTCTTCAGCAGAGTAAAGGATTTTCTTCTCTCCCATGAGGCAAGTTTTCCCTGAATATCCTCTCTGGTCAGAGGGCAGGGAAATGGCTGTAACACAGGACTCTGAGGCTGACATCACACCAACATGTGTTTCAATAATCATATAGAAGCTGCTGTGAGAAATTAAATCCACATCCTCTGAACAGCAGGTCTCTACACTGGATTTTCCGTTTTGTGGCAAGTGGGAAGCAATAACCTTATACACCTTATGGGAGGAAAAGCACGGTGCGGCTCTGACAATAAAACACAATCGTGACCACAGCTGTCTTGCTTGTGTTTGCAAAAGTAACCATAAGAGTTTGCACAGTGAGGTCTCCTGGCCTCTATGCCTTAGTTCACCTCTCAGCCCAATAAAGATTTCCCACACCGTGCCAAGTACGGTTGCACCTATACATCAAAACCTGACAGTGAACAGTTGCACTGATTGCACAAGCACAGGATCCATGCTTGAAAGTACAGGATGAACAACCCATGCAGCAGCATGTGCTGAGCCCACTCTCGAAGCACAGCAGTGGAATAGCATGAACAGCCTGTATTTCTACAGATACTGAACACAAAGTTGAGTGTGTAAATCTTATATATTGAGAAGAAAGTCCTGGTACCATTCAATTGTGCTGAACTGGGGAAAAAACCCCAAGCAACAAACTCAGTGCAGCAGAAGCAACATGATAGGCTCTACACCAGCATCAAGACACCACCTACAAAGACACTTAGATTTTGAGATAGTAGGAACAGGAACACACAACTGAGAAATGACTTAAAGATCTCCACCTGATGAATCTAAATCAAACCAGCCAATTATGGAAGCATTTATGATACTTCTATGAAAAGTCCCACCAGTATTAACTACATCAAATCAATCAGCAATGCAACAGAGCCCTGCAATCTCTGCAAGCCATTCTGAATTGGTGAGCCCACATTAACACAATCCAACTGGCTCTCTAGAAATCCTTGGAAGTACAGACAGAGTTTCTGCAGGATAAACATGGCAGATAAACAATGAAGCTGACACACTAAACACTGATGGTTTTCCTTCACCTGCTTCATTTAGAATCTAGCATTAATTCCTCCCTCACTCAACCTGAAGTGGAAAACATGCATTCTGGTTGCTCAGACCACTGTTGCAGTTTCTTGTAACATACCAAGATGCTGAGTGTATCTGCAGAACAATGTGGAAGAGAAGTGGTTTCTCCTATTTCTAACTGTCCCCTAATTGCCCAGGAACTGACTGCTGATGAAGTCAATATAGTGGTACCACTTCAGACAGATGCTGAGAAGAACGTGCTTGGCTGACAAGACAGCACATACAGGGTAATGCTTTAAATGCATCTTGCCAGGAGACAACGAGGATGCTAAACTGCAAGAAAGATTTGACAGACATCACCAAAGAAATGTGTTTATCTGAGACAACCATTAGTCTGTTAGAGATGAGTAAAATCCCTGCAGCTCCTTGTGCACTGCTGAAGAGCTGACACCTCACCATAATTAGCTGTGTGATTAAGTGATGGCAACCAACCTGCTTAAGAAGGACCCAAAAAGCTGGATTGAGACTGAACACAACAAGCAGAGGTGTGGCTCTACAGTAACCACCTTAAATATTTAATAACAGCCTAGCCTGTCTCCTGTTCACAACTGTGGCAATGATGCTGCAGACCCTAGAGATAGATCTTGTATCAAAGCAACGTGGCTGAGCTTTTGAGAGTGTGAATAAATGAAGCAAATCAAACACACGCTGGTGCTTTACACAACTGCACAGTGACTGGGCCAGAGCTGGGAGTTACCATGGCTCATAGCTTAAAACCATCTGCAGGAGTTTGAGCAGCCATCTGAGGCAAGGTAAACAGGCCCTAAGGGTTCAGATACACACTGGAAGTATAAATTAGTGGAAGTTATTCTAGCACCATTCAAAGCACCAGGGAAAGCACGTTTGGAGGGCTATATACAGTCTCAGTCACAGGAGAGGTGCAGCTCTGCATGGCTGGAGAGGTGGAGCAGAGGGCAACCCGAGTGCACTTAGGGCTTAGGTTATAAATAAAGTTATAAATAAAGATTATATCAGGCTTTGGCTCTAACAGCTGTGGAAAAAATCAGGATGCCAAGGAAGATAGCATGGAAAGAATAAAAGATTCACTGTAGGAAAACAAAGCACTGCCAATCAAACCCTGGAGACAGTAACTAAGGGAATGGCTGGAGATTACGGCCTGAAGGACAGGCTAAACCTTCAAGTAGGAGTAGGAGGCACATCTGGTCCCAGGCTTGCCATAAAAAGCCTCAAGGCGACCTGCACAAGCCATGTACACCCACAGGAGAGAATTCCCACAACATGATGTGTATCCCTAACTGCAGAGCACCCACAGCCACTTAGTTATTGACTGCACACATTCAAAGCCTGCTTCACGGTGTATCTGCACACAACACTGCATCTGTGCACATTCACCTCCTGTGGAGCTATGAGGCAGAACATGAAATCCAAACCAAAAGGAGGCGTGGGTGATGAAAACATTTCAACGAGCTTTCAGTCCCCGTTGTCCCCCCCTCCACAGCATACAGGATGCAAACAGCTCCTGGAAGGGGTAATGACCAGATATGTACTCTTAATAAGAGAGCAATGAGTGATCTCTACAGGCAAGTGACTTGCACCAAATAGGGAATGAGAACTGGCAGAGAGCTGTGAATGAGATGGCTACAGGAAGATGACAGACAGCAGAGGTTTATGGCAGACCAACTACCCTGGACAAGACAAGTAACCCTGCAAGACAGAGAATAGAAGACATTCATCTCCCAGTGCTACAACAATGAGGAAGACAGAAAATCCCACTACAACTAAATCCTTCAACACAGCACATCTGCATTCCAGTTCCTGTGTTTGCAAAGAGATTTCTTTCCTTGCCATGGGAACACAATCTCTACAGAGTGCTCAAAAGAGACAATGACCACTCTGCAAACAAACTAAATTCCCTCTAAACTTTCCGTTTTCTGCGATACAGCAAACGAATAAGGAGGAAAGAAATCCTGAACTCCTGTTTTGTTAGGCCAGGTCAATATAAAAAAGGGACGGTGGTGGTGGGGTCAGCTGTGTAATGAACTACCACTGATCCTAAATTAACCTCCCTCTCTCCCCCAAGGCAATGCTGGCATAAACAGCCATTGTTCCAGGAGCCCAGGACTTCCCAGGTTAAGACCCCACTCCCTGTTGTCCATAACTCTGCCAAAGTAATTGTTCAAGCTCAGTCTCTCCTCATCAGGTGCCTACTTCCACTTAAGTATTTTTGGAAAGGTTACTTATGCTGTGGTAATGCCTGAATAATGCTGGGTGTGTTCCAAGCAAGGAGAGTGCCCCTGACCCAAAGTATGCAACTGCAGTAATTTCCTAACAAGGGTGAATTTTAGCACAAGTAGCTCTTTACTAGATCTATTTTACCTCCCCGACTCAGCCCTGTTTTCCTCTTCAAAGCTGCACCTATTTACTTCTCTATTTGGGAGTCTGATTTAAAAACCTGCCATTTTCCTTCCTATTGACTGTCCTTGCTGACACACGAGGTACCATAAACATAATTGCTACTTGAAGCACAAAGCTAAACTCAGACTTAAAGAGAGCAAGGGGGAGAGAAGAAAAGACAAATCGATGACTGGAGTACCTGTGAGAGCAGGCCACATCCTAAGTGGGCTGAATGAGCCATAGTGCTCGAGACAGGGACAAGCCTCCCATATTTGCAATTAGAAACAAGATTTCCTGTAGAGCCAGTGCTCTTCTGAAGACAGCGTGCTTCTCCAGTGCAGGATGAAGAGCTGCCCCTTAACTGGCTCTGTCAGATGGTGGAATGCTAAGAATTTAAGGCTGACCAAAGACCAGCCTGAGAGAAAGAAGGAGGTTGTGAAGAATCCCTCATGCTGTAACTTTATCCTGCCAGGGAAGACAAGTCAGACACAAGCAACCTTTCCCATGACCCTCCCACCACCTTTCCTTATACGAGTTCCCAAAATTCTTTATTTAATAGCTCAGTCATTACTGAGGGAGACTTATTTATCCCAGAGAACCCTGGTTTAAACTTGGGATGGATACTAGATTAAAGAACAGAATGAACAAGGCAGTTTGCTGAAGGACCATCACCACATCTCAGCACTGCGAGTTCCAGAGAGGTTAAAACTTTTGTCTCAACTCAACGCCAGGTTGGATGGAACTTGGAGCAACCTGCTCTAGTGTAAGGTGTCCCTGTCTGAGGCAGGGGACTGGAAGTGGAGTAGCTTTAAGGTACGTTCAAACCCAGACCATTCCATGATTCCATCTCTTGCCATCACAGGAAAACAGGAGTTATATACACCAGAAAGTATCATAATTATAGACACATTATAAACCACAGCAATCATTTTGAGGGAACAACTTGACTTTTCCTGACTAGTCTTTTTCCTGCTCAATAGAGAATTTATTTAACATCAGCATTTCAAGGAGTGGCAAACAATTGCAACTTGTAACCTATTTCATACTACTTGGGTCACTTCCAGTTACACTCCTTGTTAGTAAAGTTCAGGTTTCCCTCCAGCCAACATTCTCCATAAAATTCTGCTAAAAGCCAACAGTAAGGAAATCCGATTGTTTGTACAAATTAAGACAATTTATCAATGTAAAGAACCTCCCCAGAAAATCTGAAGTGAAAAGCAAAGTTACCATAAAATTACTCTTAATGTATTCAGTTTAATATGCTGATTTGGGTAGCAATGCAAATGAGCAATGACTGTGCAGCGGCGTCCATTAGGAGAGAAACGCTGCGTATTAGTGGAAGAGAAGATTCTACAGAAGGCACGTGAATGCTCACCAGGAGACTTATTCTCTGTGGCCTTCTATTAACATGAAGTTGCATCTACAAGTATCTGAACACTTACCCATCCACCTGCTCCTCTCCCAGAATATACCGCAGGTTCTTCAGGAAAGACAGGGAGACCAATGCATGGGAATGACGAATCTTCACGTACCCCGTTACTGTCTCAATCAGACCCATGAAATTCTCCAGTTCTGAGGCAATGTTATCTATAGCAAGAAAAAAGTGATTTGATTATTGCGGAACTCAGAGCTGTAACTGCTCTTCTGCTTAATGCAGCATTAGCTCAAGGAAAGAAAGTATTTGTATTTGTTGCCTTTGAAAATTATAGACACTGGTATTCCCCCCTGCAGCAGCAACTACCTGTGCGGAGAGATGGTTGAAGGGCAAAATAAAGCCACAGAGCAACAGTGGAAAACCAGTCTTGCTTTTCCATACTGGTATACCTGCTTTTTCCATGGACATCGGACTGTGAAGCGAGCACCAAATGTGAACCAGCATTCTAGCAGGGATGAAAAGACCCTTTTACATATCCATGAGACTGGAATTGCTCTTCGGCTGCAGAGCAAAGCTCAGGCAGAAAGCTCTGTTGGTTAACAGAGACTGAAGATGAAAGGCTGAAGATATGCTCTTGCTCTTCTTTGGGGCAGAAAGCATTGTTTTCAGCGACCCAAAAAGCTTGGGCTACAAAAGTGAAAAGTCTTGATGAAGCAGCAGAGATGATACCCTTGTGCCATGCATGGAGTATGATCCACATAGCTCACTAAAAGTGATCTTCTATGATAAATTACTAGAACAACCACAGAGCAACCTTTACACTTCAGTACTGCCTCCTTCCTCCCCAGGAACTATCCTGTCCCTGCCTAGGTCGGCAACACCTCACCTCACAAGGCTCAAGCTTTGCAATTCCTGGCCCATGCCCATTGCCTGTGTCATCACCCTGCAAAGTTACATGGCAGTTGCTAGAGGAAGTTTTAAGCACTCAGGATGGAAGAAGCTGCTATGGGGTGTATTTGCTGCCATAAGCAAACCAAAGTCCTAACAGATACCTGGGAAGCCCAATTACCAAATACCAATGGTTGATTCCCACACCAAATAAGATGGGAGGAAGCAGATGCCCATTAGCACTCTAAGATAATACTCAAAAAAGATAATAAAGCCCCACATTTGCCCCAGGGTAACTGAAACATCCTCCCATAAAGGAAGATTGTACCTGTAGCAATAGGACCACACGTGAAATAATCCGTATGTTGCTGTTTCTAAAGCCTGAAGTTTTCATTCAGGCAGGAAGAAGAAAGGAATCAAATGTATCTCAATTCATCCTTATTCATGAAACCAAAAGGGACCTTCCATAGAGAGATACATTTCCAATAAAAACTAACAGGGATTTTTATTCTGCTTTTAAGAGCTCATCAGCTGTCAACACTTTCCTAGCTGATGAATCACTGCTCTGACAAATTTAATCCAGAGCTTGTTCAAGACATACAACAAAGGTGGCCAGCTCACTAATGATGACCATCCAAAGGCACAGTGCTAGGCTTTATATGAGCTCCCAGCACCCTGGATTCCATGTTTTAGCAAGACACCACACCTTACCTTCAGAAGGGAGGATATGGCAGTCTCACAGTGCCATACCTTAGCAGCAGACAAGTTATTTACCTACCAGATGCAAGGATTTTCAACTTTTCCACCTTCCCCAGCCTTTATTATTCCTTTGGGACTACTGCTCATCTCACTGCCTAATCCTGGTTCCCTGTCCTGCCAAAAAAGCTAACGAAAATAACAGCTTTAACTCGGTAGCTGAATCCCTGTTCCATCCACATGTTGGAGAATGGTACTACCGTTGGCCAAATCAAACAGGAGCACTGCTATGGGACTGGAAAGCAGTTTGCTGAGTTTCTAATGTTCTTATCATTATGTTGACAGACAAAAGGGAAAATATGAAAAGCAGCCTTATCAGAGGTTCATAAAGAGAGGGCAACACTTACTTCCACGACGGATGTTGATCAGCAGATTTCCCTTGAGAATCGTGCATCCCTGCAGCATTTGTGCCGATGTGACAGAGTCGATGGTCTTTGTTTTCCCATCCTCACAGATCTTGGGGCAAGGCCCCTCACAAGGGCTGCAGAACATGCTGTTAGGAAAGAAAAGGAGACTGGAAATAAGCAACAGTACAGAACTCCGAGTCTAGGGCTGCTCTGAGTTAAATTCTGAAACACATTTCCCTCTAAAGCTCCAAGAATGAAACTAACCACATCTCTGCAGAGGGCTGCAGATAACTTAGCACCCTTGCCCACTGGACTCCAGAGAGGCTGGAACATCATCCCTTCCATTTACAACAACATGGGAGGGAATGACTGGACCCATAACCACTGCCTGGCAGCTTCTGAAAGGCTCTGTGGTCCTTCTAAAGTTGAAGGCATTTCAGGTAAAACCCAGTGTCCCTGCATTTGTGCATTTACTCTCACTTAATGACAAGGATAGTCTTTCTGGGTGTAATCAATGCAGACAGCCCCAGAGCGCTGTGAAGTCTGATGATCCAGGCCCAACCTCCACAAACAGGCCAGCCAGGAACCAGAGGTGGGAAAATACTGTTCAAGTTCTTGTAAAGTTGTCTGTCTCCATGCCCTTAAACCAACATTTGAAGCTCAGCACTAGGGAATTCCATGACCCTGGCTGTTTTAACTCAGGAAAGACAACTATGGGAGCACACAGTCATCAATGATGTGGAGAAAGTGAGCAGTGAATTAGTCACTATTGCCTATAGTTTAAGAGGCATTAAAGCAGCAAGTTTAAACAAATGGAAGGATGTATCTTGAAGCAAGGCAAAACCAATTTGCAACAGGAATTGGGAGAGATGGGCCAGAAGCCCAAGCAGGTTCAAAAGGGATGGAAAGAGAACAGGTCCACCAGTGGTTATAAAACTCCAATACAGATACAGCCCAAACTTCCTTGGAGGAAAGACTGGAGCACAGGCTCACTGCTCCTGCTGCTTATACTCACAAGCATTCATAAGCATTTTTTAGCAGCCAAACTCAAGGAACTACAACTTGGGCCAGCCCAGCCTTTGGCTACAGCAGCTTTTTCAAGGGTCCATGTTACACTTTCTGCATCCTCACCACAAAACTGGACACTTCATGGATGCATGAAACACACCCTTGACCACTGCTCCTGATAAATGACTTCACAATTCAAAGTTATCTTTGTTTTTCAGTTTATTCTAGAATTTCCCTTCTTATTTCATTATTGCTCACTCTACCTGCTTTTTTTAGAGGGGGAAAACAAAACTGAAAACCCAAACCCAGCTCCATAGACAAAGGCTTCTGATGACAACATTAGTGAACACGGACTTACTACTTATTCTCTTCAAATAAACTTTCTATTGAAGCTTAAAGACACATGTAAACTGATAACAGCACTTTTTCATGCAAAACCAATGAAAGGACGTAGCTTCCTTTCCTTAGCAGTAAGCTCCTGTTTCAAAATCCTGCACTGTAACATGCCACAAGCCACTCAAAGCTGCAGACACAAGCAAGGGGCATTCAAGTAAATATACAAAGAATGCTGGAAACGCTCTCTATCTTCAACTGTTTGTTAACACCACCTCTAGGGAACAAAACATTCACTAGCCTTGAGTTACAGCTCCTTTCAATCCCTGCAGCAGAGCACAACACTGAGATAAGATAGCATGGCCATGCACTTCAGTGTAAGTGGCTCAAACAGCTGGTACTACAAGCTCAAGGAGATAACAAAAGAAACATTTCTCAGGTGAGTAACTGGGCAGGAGCAAAGGCAGTGTTAAGTTGCCTATGTCCAAATGACAACAAGAAGACTGCCTTACGATGTGATCCAAAGGATGGCTGACATGCACACATGCACAAAACCACAAGTAATGCAGGTATCATTACAACCGCCTTTACAAAAAGCCAACATCTTAGAACAGCCTACAGAGACTTTCTTTGGCATAGTACTGATGCACTACGAATGTTATCCTTTACTCCAAGTTCACAACTTCCAAGGGTCAGTAGGCAACTAAAGCTGCTCGCTAAAACTACTGTCCATATAAGATGATCATAAGCACACATCAATCCAACTGTTAGAATTAAATATGAGCAAGTGAGTGACATTCTTGCAAGAAATTATTCTGTATAATATTGTCAGCTGATGCATTATTATCTTGTTTTTATCTTATTAATATTGTTATCTTCTGTAAATAGTGAGAAAAGGGAAATAAATACACTGAAGAATACAAACACACAAGCACATATAAAGCAAACAATACGCAAAACAAGGTAACTCCTATGGTTTGTTCTGTGTGATAATGGTCATCAGCCCACCTTCACCCTTGTTCTCCCAGGTTTTCACTTTCATTGTGTACAGTCTACCTGAAGACCTGGCTCTGCACTGTACTGGTACAATGCCCTCCTCAAGTCCTTCTGAAGAAGCAATGGGAACTGACAATGCACAGGTCCACACACAGACCTTTCAGTGGTGTATTCATCTAAGCAAGCCCTCACCAGAAGTCAAGCGATTCCCTATGGTACGTTCTCATTCCTATCTAATGTAACGTGCACCACAGGCTGCCACTGAACAGGAGGTGGGAAAACTCAAACGTGACAGCTCCGATGGGCTTCCCAGAAGGTGCATTACCTTTGGCTCCCATTGCGTATGAATCCAGAGGGACACTCTGCCATGCACTCGTCGTTGTGGATCACAAACCTCTCGTATTCACTTGTTTCAGTGGCAGGGACTTTGGAGCAGAACTCTTTGGTCACGCAGCGCCAGCCCTCGAACTTGTAGGTGTTGGGAGGGCAGGTGGGCATGCAGACTCCCTCGTAGTAGTAGTTGCGGCAGGCCACGCACGCCGTGTTGTTGTCGGGCGCCGTGCAGCTCCCCAGGCACTCGGGGTGGCAACACTCATTTTGGTCTGTACAGGCTCGCTTGCCACATGAGCTGGGGCACACTGCAAGACAGAGAGAGCAAGAGCTGTTACATACAATGAATGGCATTAAAGGAAAACCCCTGGCGCATACAAATCTGTGCTTTCATTCCCTGGGCTCTAGAGAATCTCTGCAGAAAAACCAACTCCTGTAAAACTGACAAATAGAAGTCTGGTTTTCTCAGTTTTGGTTGCCTGAAAATACCATTTTCTCAGATCAAATTCACAATATGAACCAATTGCTGAAACCAAGATCAACATAAGGGTAATGGAAGCAGTCAAGTACTGGAACCTTTTCCACAGATCTAGTATTATCATTACTTTTATGAGTGCTGACTTACTGTCTTTCTAAGCATTTCTTTTCTTTCCTATTTGTACTGCAAACTGGTCTTTTACTGGCAAGAAATCAAGCTTCCTTTAAACAGCTTAATGACACTTGTACACTAAAGCACTGCTATACTGTAGCTCAAATGGCTAGGTTGATATAGAATCCCAATGCTGCTTATATACGCAAAATGAGGTTTAATAGAATATCAAATCATCATTCAGATCAAATATTGTGGAATCACTGAGCTACTGTTTTCCTCTGAAGAACGTAACAAATTCCGCCTTATCCCCCAATTCTGGATTCAGAGAACAAAATGTCAAAGGGATTAGAAAATGGGGTGCAAGTTTATGGTGACATTTAAGAGAACGCACTGAAGCTTGGAAGACACAAGTAAAGAGCAGAATGGTCAGCAGACGAGCTCCCTACTGCTGCCATCAAAAGAAGTGTCAGGGCTGTATTTATAGAACATCAGCATTTTGATTACTGTACTGTATGGCCTTTTAGCCATGAGGGTTGTGTGCCAGGGGCTCTGTAAACACACAGATAGGAAATCTGGTCTGCATTAAGTGACTACTTTCCATTTTCTAACTGAGCTCGAACACAGTATCATTAATAACAGCAATAACCCAGAATTTCAGGAGTACAACTACAGCGAGATCCAAGGAAAGCACCACAAGACATTTAAACTGAGTGACTGAGCAGAACACACATAAGCAGCAAAGAAGTTCATATCCCAAAATGAACACAAAAGCACCAGAGCCCAGCCTGTAGAGGAACACAGTGTTAATGGAACTGTAAGAGTTCCACAAAAGAACTGCAATGCAGTTTATCTTCCAGTCTGCAATTACAGTGTTTTAATGCAGGACTAAACACCCTAAAATCTCAACCACCTCCTCTTCATATAATGAAGTCTGGACTTTAAAGTATGTTTTTATAATGCCATTGAGCAGAGCATGTTCATAGCTCTGCATCAGGATGTAGACATCCTATGGCAAGTTTTGATTATAAGAAGCCACTTTCTGTAGCTTTAAGGTAGTGTCCACCTTGAAAAGCACTTGTAAAACTACCAGAACATTGTGCATTTCTTAGCAAAACAGTTCTTTATTGATCTTGCTTAATTTTATTCACTACCCAACTTTGTCAGTTTAAGCATCTGGGTATGAAGCTGCACTCTCCTTATCCAATTAGGGCTAAGATAGGTTTTGTGGAGAAAATCCCACCTGCAGGTACTCCCCAAGTAACCTGACAGCATCTCCCCTGTATCAGCAGGCAGCTATGAAATATCATCAACAAACCTGCTTACAACATCTGATTGTGCTGTTACTTGGATATATGTAGCCACACGCTCACTAACACAACAAGCTTGCATTGCAGACAGCTTGGGTACACATTCCTTACCCATACTGCTATTATAACTGCTATTCTAAGAGCTGTTAACACCACTGCTCCATACCTGTAGACTCATTTATTTTGAGTGAAACCAGGCAGAAAAGTGGAAGAGAGTGGAGAGAGAAACTATGAGAACAAGGAGGTGGGAAGCCTGAGGATGGCTGATGCCTGCCCAGGTAGCATAAGTATCACATACAGGCCAAATTAAGAAGAGCCAGTTCATTGTAAGCCAACTGAGAGCAGAAACACAGAGAAAAATCACTGCTAAATGATGCATTGCATAAAGATGCTGGGTTTTTTTTCCCCTCTGGCAAAGGAAGAACCCATACACACCAAACCCTTACACAAAAATTAACAAGCATGCACGTGTATATCTTTTTCTTGACAGTAATCTGCTGTAAAAGGAGTAAAGCCTGCCCCAGTGCAACCTTTATAAGGCATCACAAACTGCTTCTCACCTTAAGGTTTACAGTACTTGCATTTGCCAATGCTACAGGACTGAAAACTCAGTGTATCTTGCTAGCAGATGGACTGCTGTTCTGAGTGGGTGCCAGAACTCAAGTTTCATGTGGTAGCTACATTTCCAGTTCAAAGCCCTAGTAAGAAATACAACACACGCAGCCTCCTGTGCCTCCACCAAGCTCATTACTAGATATATCAATAAACTACATGAATATTTTGTTTTCATCTAGACAACCTGCTAAAACCCAAAAGAATTATTGAGATGAATACATTAGAAAAAGATTTGAGTTTATTTCATTCCTGGGAAAGTCTTTTGCATTCCCTTCATGCCTCTGCCAGTCAGGAGCAGCCTGCTGTAAAAGAGGATTCCCTGCATCTCCTGGTAAATCTGCTGACTCTCATCTACAGAAATATAAATTGATGCAGAGAAACATCCACAAGTTCACATGAAAAAGGCAATCAGGGAAACAGGTTTCCAAAATTCCAGTTAATATCTGAATCACAACCATTTTCCCAAGAACTCCTGAAACCTTTGTAAAGGTATTTTGTTCAAAGCTCAGCAATCTCGCTTTTCCCTCAGTCCTATTTTTCCCCTTGTTCTTGCTAACGCTGGCATAGTTTTCAGCACAGAGACAATACGGGTATCCTGTTTCTCTGAAGAGGCAGAATACAAAGTTTTGTGTGTGTAGGATATATTTTGAACAATACAAAGCCTTATCTGCCTCACACGCCAGTTCCCTCAGATATCCCTGTTATCACAATCCTACTAAACTAAATCTTACTAATGTCTGGCCTTACAATCTAGCCCCATTTATCCTCCCCCCTGCCCTCCCAAACTGTGCTATCTGGGCTGCCAGATTTATGGAATCATAGAATAGTTAGGGTTGGAAAGGACCTTCAGATCATCCAGTTCCAACCCCCTGCCATGGGCAGGGACACCCCACACTAAACCATGGCACCCAAGGCTTCGTCCAACCTGGCCTTGAACACAGCCAGGGATGGAGCACTCACAACTTCC
>JBCJKH010009479.1:0-17621 GCA_039877255.1 Loriculus beryllinus | reverse complement strand
CTGCCAGGCTGGGCCATGGCCAAGTCCCTTCAACTGCTCTTCATGACTTGGGAGAGGTGATAGAAGTGAAGCTGATATCCAGACAACATTAACTCTACCTGCCAGTAAGGGGGTCAACAGGCTGCTTCATAATGCTGCTGTTAGGAGGACCAAAACTTTTCAGTAGCAGGATAAAACATCTGTTTTGGCCAAAGTGAATGGACCAGGGAACCCTCTTGTTCTGGGGCTTTTTGATTGCTTGTTTGTTTGTTTTTCTATCCATTCTTTGTTTCTCAGTAGCAATCAAAAGCTTTACATATAGAAGCATGAACTGAAATTATATTTAAGGCTTTAAAGCAAGTTGGCAGCCAGAGCTGCCGAGTGCCTGCAGTTCTCGTTAAGAATAGACTGATATTTATTCCTTTGGAAGTGCAGCTTGGCATGTCTGGAATTGAAGCATGGGGAGAAAAGCTTCGCTACTCTGTTCACTCTTCAGCAAACCCAGGAGTGTGCAGAACATGGGGAGGACTGTGAGAGGTGCCCACAGTATAATGGTTCACAGAGAATTTGCTTTTCTTTTAGGAAAGTAAATTATATTTATAAAATAAGTGCTGGAAAATTCTGAATGACTCTCTGAGGGTTGAGTCCATATTCCCTTTTAAGTTCAGTGAAGAGATGTCACTTGCTTTAGCTACGGAGCTAAACTTAGAAACACACTGTATGCTATCTCACTACCACACCCCAGATGTCCATTAGCTATCACACAGTGCACTCTGTGTTATCTGTTCCCTGTGTTTCATATCACTTTAACAGAGGCACATCGGTTAACAGAGCCACATTATTTTTGGAGGTAGGGGTGGAGCGAGGAAGAGAACAAAAGAAGGAAACCAGAGTCCTAAGAACAGGGATAGTGCATTAAAAAGAAAAAATAAAATAAAAATAAAAAGCCATTCTAAAAAAGAGAGATGCTGAAATGTTGTAATATGGTGGGAAGCAGTGATTGTCCTTAAAAACCTTTCTTCTGTATCTGGAATTTTCACATTTTCACTGGGAAATTAATACTGAAACTACTCTAACAAATTACTGAAATCTCCACATAAAATCTACACTCAGGATCTTACACTTGTGCTCATTAAAGTGCAAATACGCAGAAAAAAAATCTGGGGTTCAACTTTTGTTAAATTAATATAATTAATTTGTGCCAGAGAGTTTTTGTGAAATATTCAAAGAGTGACTTTCTACTTTTTTCTCACCAGATTAAAAAACCAAAACACGTTAAGTGTATTTACAGCATCATTCATTTAAATGAAAGAGGGAGGCACCACTTTGGGCTCTCGGGAGACAGGCATATGAGTGCTTCCTGTGCTGGGTGGCTCAGGGAAGCCCTCTGTGACTGCTTGCCAAGAGCAGGGAAGGATCACACCCTCCATGCTCGATTCCTTGCATGACGTGCATTGAAGCATCTGTTCCCAGCCTCTGTCAGAGACAAGGCTAGGGACTGTCCTGGCCAAGATCTGACCTGGGTCAGCTCAGCACTGTGCCTTTTAGCTAGGCTCAGTTCCTGTCTTAGGCTAAGTAGATCTTTAATGGCATTCATGTGGCTTCAAGACAGGTCAGAGCAAAATTATATCTGGCTGCAAACGTTCTGAGGAGGCACATCCAGAATCACAAGTCGAACAAAACAGAACCATGGGGACAAGACAGGTTCCTCCTCTAAAACGTAATGGGCAAAGAGCAGCTGTCTCCATCTCCTCCTTAGGACCTGTTTCTCAAAAGCCAAGGAAAAGAGCTAAAGCACGTTGCAGTCCCTGGGGCAAACAACAGTACTTCTGCACCAGTAAACCTGCCCCAGCCTTCCTTGGTGGCAATGCAGTGCCCTTGCCTCGTGCTCCACTCTGGTCCTGCAGAGTGGATAACTGCAGCACGAGAAGTGGGCAAAGCATTCCTTCTCTTTCTCATCTAAAAACCTGTTATAACATGATTATTCTGCTGCAGGCCTGCTGCATTGTCTAACTCATACTTGTCCCAGTAAAATGGAAAAACTTGAGGCAAGATTTTTTCTCATGGTGGAGGTGGGTACAAATTCTGCCTGCTACCACAGGAAAAGTTATTAAATCATCCTCTCTGCAATACTAGGCAGTGTTTGTGGACTGCTGCAACTGTTTCTTTGGCAAATGCTTGAATTAATATAAGCGATCATATTGTTCTAAGGTCATCCAGGAAAGCATTAGCCTCCCCTTCCTCCTGAGCCTCTCGCCAGCTTCCTGTCTTTCTTGTGCTTTTCCTAATGCACTTGGCTGATTTCAGCACAACAGTGCTTTGTGGAAGAGAGCTTCTTAGAGACTTCTGTTGCAGAGAATCCCCTAAGAAGTAAGTTCTTCCTTGAGCTTCCACCTAGCCCCTTGAATGCAGCATTCTTCCTGAACACAGCGGAACTCCTTCTTTACTCAGGGACATAAACATCTTTCTTGATCCTGATGGGTTAGCAGTGTTTTCAGGAATTTGCAAGGCAATTTACTCCGTTTTTGCTACACCTACAATGACAGCTCTTTGTGTCCCTCAGAGTACAAGGAAGAAGAGCGGTAAGTAAGCAGAGATTTCCCTGAAGGCATCTTGTTGAGAATCAGCAGAGAAAGTGATCAGGGCCCTTCATGATCTGCCACCATCTGCCTTTCCAACCCCATATCATAAGTTTTCTCTGGACAGGAGAGACAAGAGGAAGGTTAGAGGGATACTGATGGGTGACAGCTCACTGGGACCTCATTGTTCACCTTTCCAAGACAAAGCAAACCCTGCTAAGAGCAACAAAAATGAGAGCATTAGAGAAGTCTGCAGAGTGTAATTGTTCTCTTGAAGGCTAGTGCCTGCCCCAGAGACAGAAGAGAGTGAAGCCATAAGGACAAAAAGCAGCTGGATCTATCAGGAAAGTGATCAGGGGTGTGTGTCTGGGACCTGGACCTGTGGCTGGCCTTTGGGTGGGACCTTGCAAGCATTTGGAAGGTCTCTGATATTTAAGTTATGCCAGGGGCATGTCCTGAGGGACAGGATGAAAAAAAGCCAAGACCTGAGACTGGCAGCATGTTCACCTCGTTGTGCTGACCAAACCACAAGTAATTGTGTTGATTAAACAAATACCCTGAGAGAGCTGAGAAGAGCAGGGCAGCTGTAGGCATGTCGAGTGCCTGTGCCGATGGGAGCAGCTCCAGGGAGCAAACAGGGGAGAGGAAAGCCACTGGCATGTGAAGGGTTTGCTAGGAATGGGCCCACAAACATGAACCCACAGCAGAAGGGAATGCATAGCCAGACGGAGGGAGGGGGGAATTTCCACAGAGCTCTTCAAGATCTTATAAAACATTCATTAAATTAGGTTTCCAGCAATTGTCAGCACTTGAATTATAAGGACCAGTTGCAATTGAAAAACTACCTTTGCTTTCATGTGAAATGGTAACTGCACATCAAACGTTTTAATCTTCTTCAATGACTAAATATGTGGAAATCTGTAGGTCTGTTTATATAAAAACTTCCAAAGGATATGTTATCTCTGTGATTTACCCCCACTCCTTCCCCAAGGGATTTTTCTTTCATGTCTTCTTGCACTGTCTACATTTATTTACCAGTGAATATCACTTCAAATGAATTTGGTAGCAGGGATGTTTATAGAAATAGCACATTTTCAATGACTTGTGGAGAATACTTATAAAGTCAATGCTGTAAAACAGAAGTGTGTTTACATTAGAAAACCAATAACAGACTGGTTAACAGCCAGTCAAGGTGTGGAAGAAAATAAGAGACCTGTTCATCTACTCCAAACCAGCCTACAGACTTGAATATCAAATTGCTCTTCAGTGGTTTTACCTCTTTTGTGACAAACCTGTTTCCAAGTAAGCTTTAGAACAAGAATTTTGCAACTATTGAGAGGGTCACCTGGACAATAATTTGAATAATCAGTTGAAAATACATTATACTGGATGGAACAAAATAAGTAAACCTTTTCCAATAAGCAATTTGCAATAAATTATTCAATCACCTCTAATCAAATGTGCATAGCCTGAAGGAGAGTAAAGAAAAACATCTCGAAGCAGCAATTAATCTGTAATATTAATGAAAGGAACCACGTGTGACAAATGTACAAAATGAACTTTCCCAGAAACTCTCATACATTCCTGTTCCACTTTGGAGAACCATGATTTAGATATTAATTTCTTTGACAAGGCGTATTTGCTTCCAGGTCATCCAACTGCTTGGTGGTTAGAAAATAGGAATGATATGACAAAAGAAGGGACAACCTCATTGCCCCCTTTTGTAAGTGACGTTTAATTTAGCTGATGAAGCTTACATCCCTTACTGCCTTATGGAAGTCCTCTACCACCTGGCCATTAAGTTAAACTATGTAGCTGGCACCCAGAGTTTAAATAACTTTTTATGTTCTATGTATGAAACAGAGAAAAGGGCAGCAGCAAATGGGTTTAAGCTCTTCAGAACAGACAGTATTCGTGACCCTCATCCAGCCTTGCCCTCATCGCTCAGTGAAGGGATGAAACCTCTGTAACCCCTACCAGTGCACGTGCAGTCTCTGCAGCACTTCCTCCCCTTCCTTCCCCCCAAGTGAGACTGTTCAGCTTGCCTGGCCTCTATTCATACATGGCTGCAAGATAACTGAGTCTCTTCTTTTTAATATGTGCGCTATTGCTGGAATTATTTCAAATGGTGAGCTGTCAGCTGACTTTGTTAGCCCCTTCATGACTCTGCCCACACTGATTCAGAAGCAAAGAGGAAAATGAGGCACTGACACTTTCAGTGTTCTTCTCTTGATGCACCTGGCAAGGAAACATAAAGACTTTAAGTTACATTACATACTCATAGCCCTTTTCGGGTATTTTAGCCTTCTGGAAGCCAGATACATTTTCTTATTTTGCTCTATCTTGACAGCATAATCAACTAGGACCTAATTTTGCACTGCATATGAAAGACTGCTGCTGCTGGGGCCAATTACACCTCTGGAGAGTATCTATAGTACCAAAAATCAGTTCCACTTGAAATACACTGGGAAACAATGAGATAGAACCATTTTACTTCCAGCTGTAAGAAATCTGACATCTGAATTGAGGGAAACTGAAATGCTCAGTGTAAAGGAAAAGTTGTCAAAAATACAAATACAAAAATATAAAAATACAAAATACAAATAGTCAACAGCTCCTAGGCTGAGAGGAAGAGAAGTGGTCTAAAATGTACTGAAATGTAGGAATTATATTAAAGCCAACAAAATGGGAATATTTCCAGTATGGCATAGATGAACAGTATCTATTTTAGCCAGCAAAGAAGACATTCTGTGGAGGCTTAACAAAACTTTCCAGTCTTCCCAGTACCCTGCCAATTTTCAGCTAGGCCATGAAGGGAAAGAGCCATTCAGCAATCATCCTGCATCTTTGCTTTTAAGCAGAGAGCTGCTTTTAGTTATGCATTGACAAGAAGGAAGTTATTACTCAGAGGTCAAATTGTTAAACAGTTGTCCTAGGAAATATCAGTTAAGACCCTAAAGTTACTTTGTCCAACAACTGCCTGTGGGGACGCGCTGCTACTGCCAACAATACGGCAGCCACTACAAAAGCAACACTCTGGAAAAAACAAGTCCCAGTCTCCAGCCAAATGCCACGTAAAATCTCCCCTTCCAGAGCCTTGCAGAAATGGCTTGGTGATGTCTAGAAGGAGTCACTGAACTGGTGTCTCACCGGTGGACAAACCTCCCCCCAGATGTTATGCCAGTAGACTACCCCAAACCAAAGCAGGCATCAGCCTGAAAAATAATCCTCTGGATCCATAATATTCCCTTTTCGAAACCTAACATTTTTCAGAGCTTTTCCATATAATTACGGACACCTTTACAGAAACCAGATATCCTTGTAGGTTTGGATTAAACTGCTTGCAGAATGTTTATAGAGTACAGTTATCTCCTTCTGTTGTTAAACCCAAATAAAATAGACATTGCTCACATAAAAAGAAGAAAAAACCTTACTCTCTTTCAAGGAAAATTTATGTGTGGATTTTCAAGGTTTTTGAAAATCTAGGAGGAATAGAGACATTAAAAAGAGTAGAAGAACTGAAAACAGCACTGCTGAAAGTATCCCTATTTCACTGACACAGTACATGCAAATGAGAACACTGCATCCTTGTTTCTTCAAGGCAAAAACCCCCTTCATGCTAGATGAAAGGAGTTTCTAAATTATAGCTATAAGTTTTTAACAAGAGTTCACAAGTTTTCCTTCCTTAAGTACTGTTTAGATAAGGTGCTTTAAAACAGAAATTTGCCCTTTCTCAGGTTCAAACAAGATTGTAGTTTCCTGTCATTCCAAATTTCTCTGTTTCTCTGTCAAACCACCACTGTGTGTTCTCAGCAGAAAGGGCTCTCCACCAACTAACAACCCGGCTGGTGTATCACATACTTCACTCTTTTGAGAGGTAGCATTTCCATGCATGGGAGGGCAGGTAGAGTTAAACATAAAGGAGATAAGGGGGAACAGTGCCCATGAAAGGACATTTGGATAATAAGTGGTGGTCTTCCCAACATTTGTTGCTGCACCTACACTTGAAAACCAAAACCATCTGCCAGAAATTAATTGCCACACAGTGTGACCAGTTTACCTGCATTACCAGTATACAGGTCCAGGAAAGAAATACATGGCAATGTCAGCAAGGTCTCACCTCATGCCTTGACAAGAAGAGCTGTAAAAGACTGTATGTCCACCTCTCCATCCCTCCCTATTTCTGAGTAGTAATTTCACCTCATCCATCAAGTGAGAGAATGGTAGAGCATCAAGGTTTGCAGCCTTCAGGAGTAAGAGGTGGGGAGATGAGGTTTACTGGAAAGCTGCTCATATTTCAGTTGAGTAATCCTGTCTGCTTCCAAGGAGATTTCAGAAAAATATCAGTGTTCTTCTGAATAGCTTTAATGGGATTACCTTTAAGGCTTCTCTAATAAGTGGTGTTATTAAGTTGTCTGGCTCATACGGAGGCTGATGCATAACCATTGGCACTCCCCCGTTTTCCTAGTTTTGTTACAAATTGGAATTAGTGTCTACTTGGTGTTGTGTGTCATGTTTTAAAGAGGATTGGGTTGGGAGAAAATCTTTTGGGTAAAGCCCGTTTAAAAATTTTTCCTATGTTGAAAAATCCCTTTCTTTCAGCCTATGAAACACGTCCTAAAAGGGATTAGAGATGCTGTTCAGTACAAATCTGACAGGAAGTCTAAATCAAGATTTCACAGATCAAACACCAGTACAAATGATTACAAAGGCCTAAAATATTGCAGGAAAAAGAAAGTTATCTTAGACTTCTGAAGTTAATCTGAAATCCAGTAGAAATTAAAAGGTAGTCAAAGTCTGAAATGATGTAATTCTTTCAGCCTTTCAAGGTGAGTCATTAAAAAAAATATTTATGTTTAGATCACTTTATTTTTTTTTAAAGTGAATGCACTTAGAGAGCATTAACTAGAATGTTTTGAACTTGTTGGAAAATCTTTCTAAAAGTGAATGGAAAAACCTATTAAATTAAAAGAGTTCTTGATTCAATCCCTTCAAAATAAAAAAAAAAAAAAAACCAAACAAAATACATATGCTATCCTAAGACCAAGACACATTACAATAATGAATGAAGAACTGTTAAAACACAGCTAAGTCTCACTCCATGAAGATAAGCTATAGAAATTACATAAAATACAAGAGCTACTGTATCCAGATAAAGTTTTACTGAAGGAAATTCTCCAGGGTGCTATTTTTAAAGGGCCTACTCGCTTGTGAGATATTCTGCAGTAATAATGGTGCTCATCAGGAAGGTTAAAGCTCTGTTGGTAGCAAGGACACTCTCAACCTCAGTCTCATTTATCCATGACAGAAGGCAAACAGGACCTCACTGCGGCTATCAGTTGTAGTGTAAGGCAATTTGTTTTCCCTCTCTTATGGCTTGAATCTCTACCTCTTCTGGCAGCAGAACATTTTGTTGACTCTAAAAGGTGTCTACTTTGAGTAGTTTCATGTGGCGTTGCTGAAGAGGCAGAGCTGTTGATGGCTTCAACAGGTTGGGTTTTTTTAATTCAATTTCCATCACTAGGCTTGTGGGTGAAGATGCTCTCTATGCAGTTACTGTCAGTTAAAGTTTTGGTAGGCATTTGGGTGTGGAGACCAAAAACCTAAGGCAATGGGTTTTCAAGAAAAGCTGTTTATTTTTGAAAGTTATCTATTTATTGCCTTAGAAAAACAAAGAACACTGATTTTTTTCATTGGCATCTCCATCTTGATACGTAGGACCTCGTATGAAGCTGGAACATCAAGCAGAGGAATGCTAATACAGCACAAGTAACCTGTATGGTCTTTGTTTTTCACATGGGAAGTAACACAGATGACTTTTAAAACTGCAATAAAAGTAACTGAGTAATTGCCAAGTCTTGTAGTCATGATCTCAGGATTTCAATCACTGAGCAGATACCCTTGAAACTCCCATTACGGTTTGTGAATCAGCCACTGTCTTACCTTCTTAGGGATATCATCACTACAAATAAAATTGTTGAATCCCTGGAGAGATCAGAAGATTCTGGTCTCAGTTCTCAGGGACTTTTTCTTTTTTTCAGGGGTGTGCATGGGGTTCCTGCTCTATTTCTTGGAAATGGAAAAAAGGGCATTGGGATTAACTACACCAACCAGCCTCTTGTTTTCTCAATATACACCTGATCTTTCCTAACTACCTGGCAGAAGGAGGAGTTCAAAACACAAGAAACCACACTTTGGCAGCACTATACCTTCTGCTCAGTGTTTCATGCTGTGAGGAATTTCATTGCTGGTAGTGGGGGTCCTAATGCAGAAACGTGTTTTTCAGTATATGTAGTGCCATGAAAATTTCACCCTACACATATCGTATTTTATGAAATATCCTGTACATCATTAGTTCAGCTTAAAGATGCCAATAATCAAAGAAAAGATATTCTGAAACTGCATGATTCTGAGGCTTCAAGACACATTTAAAGTACTTTACCCCTATGCAGCATAATGTGAAATCATTCTTTTTCCAGTTGCATTGGAAAATCTCTTCATGCCCGTGTTTTCTGTGTTTTTCTAGTGACTCTAAATGGACATACCAAACAAGGATGACTACTGAATTTCCAGGCAAAGATATGGAACCCTGAGGTAAAACGAAGCTGTTTGAGAGAATGAGTGCTTTTTTTGGGATGTATCCTTTTAAAACAGTATTATAACTGTATTTGACAGATCAAAGAACTGGTATCCATGATTCATTTTTCAGTGACCTCTCAATATGTATATTTAAGCAAACAAGTAGTGGAAGAGCAGGAAGAATAGAAACATAAGGAGTACAATTTTCATAAGCACTTAAGGAACTGTGGTCCTAAAGAACTATACTCCACTTTAAAGAACGATTTATACAGCATAAGCACACTAACCCCTATCCTGAATAATTTTATGCTTGTGATTCAAATTTCAAATGTTGGCCTGTGTTTCTAAATGGATGGTACAAGCACTGAGTCATTTCTGAAAGCAGTTCAACATTTTCACTCAATGATCTAAGTACTTTTATGGACACAAAGTTTTATTTATCTCTCTGATATTTAGGTACCTTATGCACATACTGCCATAAACAAAACACCACAATTGTTCATTTTTGGTTGTGTTAGGAGCGTGGTGATAAGAAAATGGTTATATTTGTTTACAGGGGTAAATGAGTATATTAGAACTATATTAGGTGATACTTTCTCCCAGGGGTGAAGAAGCTAGCTATTATCAAGAGAAGCTGTGGACAACCATGTTGTGATAAATTACTGGCTGTGAAAAATTACTATTATTAGCAAGACTGTTCCTATATCTGATTAAATTTAGGATGCCTTGATGACCATCCTCATTTTTTTCTGTGAGAAGGATTGAAAGTCACAAGTATAAGTAATACCAGTCTAAGTCTAGTCCTTTTTTAGACATGCTAAAAATTTCCCTCTGTCCCTCACAACCCGTTTACATTCCTAATCTTCATGTGGTGCCTATTAACAGAGCATAAATATGGAATGTTAAAACTGTGTGTATCCCAAGCTACCCCCACTATCTACAGCCCTGAAGGATTTGGGAAAATTTAAACAAGAGAGTAGGCAGGCTTCCAGAAATAACACAGCTTCAACAAACACATAAAATATTTATAGAATATGTAAAGAACAAAGGAAACGCAGCATTTCCTCCACATACAATTTCTATCAGTGTTTCAAGAGTACTAGTCCACTTCCATGTTGCTAGTCTGAGAAAAGGGACCACAGCTAACACACCTAATAAACTCTGCTGGATTAACCAGATTTTGTCAAGAATACACATTTCAGTGACATATGAATTGCAATCCATAATTGTTTTGTTACTTAAGTGTTTGAAAAAAAAATTTTACAGTAAACTTTTAGGCTGCACATAGATGAGGCTTACTGGTAGAGAAACCTGAAGTCGTGAAATTATTGTATACTGTGCTTTGTGAACACATAATGCTAACTAAATATAGAAAGTGTCTGCTCCTGGAAGAGCAAATACTAAAGTAGTGTAACCTATTAGAAGAAAAAAACATATGCATGTGGGCCACACAGCATTTCTGTAGTTACAAAATGTATGGTAAAATGATGGTAAAATATTGTAGAGGACATTCTAACATTGAATCAGTAGATCGGACTTACCTAGTGTAGTGTAGGACTGCTCAGTCCATTTTCAAGAGGGATATTATAAGAAAGCAGACACTTCAGAGAAGGTTTAACTGTAGGGTTGCAAGATGAAAAGGATAGTTATGGGTTCAGGGGCTTGACTTGATTGACATCTCAGCTGCCAAAAATCTGGTGATCTTCAGAATGATTTTGCAGTTTCCAGATTCTTTTATTTAGTTCTGAGAATATTTTTTAATTATTAAGCTTTTTATACTTCAAGATTTAAGCCATGACCTATTAGAGATGCCGATAAGGCCAGTTATGGAAAGTAAATGACCATCCATTTACAGGCAGCAGAATTCTTTCACAGCCTCCAGTATTGCTTGTGGAGGGATGCGGAGTGCCAGAGCAAAGGTACGTCAATGCAAGACTGAAAAATTATTTACATCCAATTTTGCATCTGCTAAATGAGGCATAGAAAAGTTAAGCAACTCTAATTTTAAATACACTCAGTTCTAGAACAGAAGAAAACCTAGATTGACTCCTCAGTTATTTAGTTCCTCAAATCAGATATTAAATAGTTGGATAGCAAAATGGAACAATAAGGTGAGAGGGGAGAGACCCAAATTGGAGTGGGAGAGAGATTTCTTCAGGGTGTATGGATGGAGCTCTTAGTGGTGAAGGAGGGTGAAGCTGAAATTCTTCAGGCTTGTGTGAAGCTAGCCTATAATTTCAGGACTGCCCAACCCAGATTCCCACAATTTAACTAAAATCATGAGAGCTGGAAGTGGCTCTCCTGTAAATGTGAGAGAATTAGCTACAGATATCTCTTCTGCCCATGTCTCCCTCTCTGCTGATGAGGCAGTTCTACTTATAAAACAAGATTAAATTTCAGGCAAAGCAGTTCCCCAGCTTCTGCTGTTATGATGCTAGGTTTAAAACAGTGTGACAGTTTATTCTCAGGCCACTTAATGTTTTAATTACATTGTCTAGGCAACAGTCAAGAGATGGAAGAGAAAAGACAAGTCATAGAAAGATACTCTAAGATTCAGTTTGTCAATCAGAGACTCTTGCATGAGGAGGTTGGAGCTGGTGAGGTTCTCCCAGTGCTCCTTGCTGAGGCAGTTATCTGTGTTGAGCCATCTACAAATCCATTCGTAGCTGTGACTGTTCAAAGCTTAAGCCTCACACCAGAGCTTTCTGATCTCAAAACCAAAACAAACCAAACCAAACCCAAACAAACAAACCAAAACAAAACAAAAAACAGCCAAAAAGGAGGGGGGAAAAAGGTGGAAAACTGAATCCAAAAGCTTGACCTGCTCTGAAAAGTTTGAGCTTCTATTTCATATATCTAAAAATGAATACGGAAATAATTACAACAAATAACTACTTGATTTTTCATGTAAGTCAAAGATTACATACACACATACTTATGAATCTCTCTTGCCTGGGCTGATGGAAATCTTTAAGCAACTTTAATTGAATTGCTGTTAACATTTCTGCTACAATAGAATCGAGCGAAAAGTGCATTGTAAATACTAGAGCTGTTTATAACCTGAAGGGCAAATTCAAATCCTGTTTTCATTTCCTCATCGTTGTTCATAAAACAGTCATTTCAAGAACAGAAGCATGATGTGCAAACATATCAAATCTCTCACTTTTATCATCGCATCAGAACAGAACATCCCTCTTTTCCAGCTTCACTACCATTTCTGGAAGTGAGGGAAAATTTTATTCCTAGTGATGGAGAGAGAGACCTGACAATCCAGAGCTGCCCAGGTTTAATGACAAGAAGTCTCTTTCAGATTTAACAGCTGATTTATTTTAGGATTTTTTGGCACCTAAGACCATGAGTGGTTCCTCATCATATTACCCTTGCTAACTGGAAAGGCACCACAGCAGCACTGTGGCTGGTGGTACTTGAGAGCAGGAGAACCCAAGGGACCCAGCAGAGAAGTCAACACTTTCTTGACAAGGAGCTTGCTAAAAATAAGTGCTTGTGCACATTCACAAAGATCCAGGCCTGGCTGTGAATGATTCATGCACATGGAAAGGAGCCAGATTTGCTGGATGCATTAGGTTGTTGCAATTAGCTCATGAGCTGCACTCCTTATTCTGAATGAGGCAAACATGTTATGGAAAATTGAGATAATTTTGGAAATAATTTTGTACAATTTTTGCTCTGAGACCCCATGGAATGTTTAGGATATTTGATAATGTTATCTAATCTACTGTGGGATTTATAGACAGTCTTAACACAAGTCCAGAATCCAGGACTAAAGCAAAAGACAGAGCAGAAGATGACCTTCCATTACGGAATATACATTTAATTTACATCCTTCAATCAAGCTTCAGACAAAACATGGAAATCTATTATGAAAAAACTGGTGAAAATCTTGAGCCAAACCAGGATTATGGATGCTCCCTATGTCTAAAATAATTCCGTTGACTTTTGTCTGGCTCTCTGATTGATAAATGTTGTTAAAATACTTTGCCTGTTTGCCAATTTATAAGTCGTCATTTTGATAGTCAAACTTGTAACTTTTATTCTAGCTGAATGAACTAAGTTTTTTTCTTACTGGAGATATTGTTGGACCACCTGATTCATGATTAGGTCTGTAATCAGTGCCTTTTAGCCATGTGAATGATTTTAAATCATTAAAATAATAATGAGTGTTTAGTTAAAATCAACAGAGCTCATTTGAAAACTGTGTCATTCTCAAGATAAATTTTCAGAAATATTTCTAAGGGAGGATGGTTTTGTTATCCATTTCCTATAATCTGTTTTTGCAGCAATACTTAAGCATAAATTGACTGGATTAAGAACACATTTCTAGCTTTTTTAAAGATCTTAGCAGTTTGCCATATGGAGAAGCAAAGCTCGAAAGAAAATAACCTGTAGGAGATACCATTTGCAGCTCTTGTTTTCCATGCTGCTTGTGATTAAGCTGTATCTGTGTGAAAAGAGGGCCTTTTGTATCTAATTCTCAGTTGTTTCTCTTTGTGATGCCCCTGCAAGGTCACAGCTTATCGTTATGGTAGCACTGTTACCACAGCAATGTGTCTGTGTTCTCGGACTGGGCATGTGAAGCTCAAAATGGGATCATTTGAGAGAGATTTGGTTCTGAGGGTTATTTAGCCACTGGTAATACTGAAAAAGAGCAAATGTAGCAAGAAAAATTACTTGTGGAAAGAAGAATTATCTACAGCAGTGTGTACTTCAAAGTTTACCTCAGCAGAAAAGGCTGCTGGCAATCTGTTATTAATAGGGTAGTATTATAAAGTAGGGTAGCAGTATAAAGAGCCTGCAGCTCATGCTTTTAAAATGAAACAATGAATACAACTCTCTTGAAAACACATGCTTCATCTCTGAAACTTCCAAATCTTTGAACTGCTTGGGCAATGGCACATATCAGGATGGAAATTCTCTTGAGGTCCTCTCTCTTGTCCTTTCCTGGAGCTTGGGCTGGGAGAACAGAGCTGGGAAAAGCAAGGCTTCCTTTAGGTAGCGCTCTCATTTCTGCTGTACAGGGATGCTCTTTGCCAGTTTGGAGTTTTTAGGTGTAATAACTTCACTGGCTGTCAGACCCTTTGCAAGTAGGGTCCACAAGAGGGATGGACGATGCCTGCTCTACAGAGGACTGGGGAGGAGGATGTTTTTTGAGAAACAGGGATACTGCAGCCGTTTGCACAGAAGGAGCATGTTGGTAGGCAGTGGGCCTAAAATGTTATCCTGTTTCTGAAAAGGGTCCAGATAAAGTATATCAATGCCATATACAGCCTTAGATGTAAGTCATCAGACACTGGGAGCCAATAAAATACTGTTGTTGCACATTCTCCTTCCTAGTTCATATACACAACCTTGCTCTCCAGGAGGAGGAACTATCAATACAATAGCCTAAAAAAAGATCATTGTTAACTAGCACATAATGTTGATTTGAGGGTTGGCACCACTGAAGTGATTCAAAAAAAAGCCCAACAAAAAATCCAAAACATAACTTGGCAGATTACGGATGTGAATTACATGCACTATCTCCAGTATATGATCCATTTCTTTCTGTATAATGATTTGCAGATCTGCTTATAATGCAGCTAAAATACGATTTAGGAACCTTTACACTGTTTGATTCTTGTGTTCAGCTGCTTGCAGTTTGTAAATAATATACAGTCCAGTACAAAAATCTCTATCCCTGCTGAATCAGTGTGTTACTGCTGAGACTCAACAGGGCCAACATCACCCACATTCTGTTAATTCCTGAAAACAGCCTGCAATGTGTTTGAATAAAACCCTGGGCTCTGCAGAGACATTTATATCACCTCCGTTGATGTGAGAAGAATGACTGGATTAGTAACAGAAAACCCAAACAACATGCATCAGTTTTTTGACAGCTTCACTGTTAGCACAGGTCACACATGCAGCACGGGTTCAGGCAGTATTTCAAAGAAATACTTTTTGAAAGCCATGGCTCCTTTCTGTTCAGACCCATTAGTTGAAGGGTCTATCAGCCACTGGAGACAGTGCCTAAGGATGCTGAAAGCTCAGTAGCGGCTGGTGACCCAGTACCACCAACTACACACAGCCACTGCCCTGTGCTCTATGTGGGCAATGCCAGTGCAGGCAGAAGGAGCAGTAGCTTGCTTTATGTTATGGAAAACCCTGAGGCTAGGATACTGCCTGCCTTTTTTGAAACATGCAGATTTGTCTGAGACTATTAAGCAGCTACTCCAAGGCCTGAGGTACCAGCCTCTGGCCAGAATATTTTAAAACAGAGGGACTGGGAAGAATAATCACAGCACACAGTGTGCAGGATGGCTCATGTCTTGAAATACACCATGCTGGAGAAACTGGAAATAGGGCTGTAATGATGTTTTATACTGTACTTACTTTTATGATCCCTGCACAGCATATTGGAAGCAGCTGTGACATTTTTGAACATGAGGAAAATGTGATGGACCTATTTATTAAAGGCGGTTAAGAGCCCCAGGTGGTCTGGAGATTTAAACACCAGGAAATACCAGACACAAATGAGAAAATGGGATGATCTAAGCCATACCAGTTGAAATAGATTTTGATGATAAGGCACAGTTATATATCTTACAATCTGAGATGGGTATGTCATGGTAGGGACAGCATTACTGAATGGTATTAAGGGCTATAATTGCATAGCCCTCTTTCCAGAGATTACATGCCCTCTCCACAAAGATTCACTTATCCTTGCTATACCCTGCTGGAAAACCTGCAAATTTTTTAAAAGCACAGAAATACCTTGGATTTTCATATCCCACAGTCATAAAGTAATAATAATTCATAGACTTCTCATGAGAGTGTTTCCTTGCCTGGAACTGAACCCCGAGGAGTCAACACAAAAACGAGTCAATTTCTGTCTTCACATAATACATGGACATTGCCGCTTAGTACTGAAAATTAGGCTTTCCTCATTCTATCAGTCATATTCTGTGGGAAGCACACATAAAAGAGAGAGGCTTTTAAAATATGTTTTAGTCCATCTGCAGCTCATCTTGCTCTGCTAGCCTACGTGTTTTGTCATATTATTGGACTTCATCAAGCCTGATAACAGAATTTCATCATTTGTACTTACTACTCAGGGAACTATTTAGCAACACAATTGTGAATGGCTACAGAAAACATAGAGATAATCTCCACACACCTGAGCTGAAACAAATCCAAGTAAAATTTTTCTGCTGCAAAATTTGAGACAGCAGAATAAATACAAACCCTATGTACACCAACTGATTTCAGAGCTTGCTTTCTAGGGCCACAGCATGATGATGAATTTTATGCCATTTAGTCTCCGCTGAACTCAAGTCAACTGTTCTGGGTGAATACAGAAAGGCTAGCATTTGGCTAAACCAAAAGCAGTGGGAAAGCTGCCACCCACTTCAATGAGGCCATGATTTCACCGCAAATATCTTAGCTGCCTACACGCGCATAATGACACCACAGAAATCAGCCTATAGTCTGCCTCAGAGGCATATCTGCTACCAGCTCTTTCTTTGTTTGCAAACAGACTCAAAGCAGCATCTCCTACACAAGTTTTCATTAAGCAGGGCAGCAACGGACCATTATCACTCCCACAGGTGATAGGTATCAGCATAAAGTGACATACTCAGAATGGCCAGCTGGTTACTCATTTTTGTTCTCTGTAAACAGCAGTACATGGTTTATAATTGATAAATAAAGCCTAGCTGTAGTGGAGTGAGTCTGCTCAAAATACAGAATCTCCATTTGACCAGGAAGATCTGTGAGTTTCACTCTCTAGTTTCAGCAGAGTCTCTGAAATTTGTTGCAGAGGAAGAATTCTAACAAAAACATCAACTACAAAAGCATGTAACTGTGTGAATACGTTGGGGCTGCCCCAAACCCACAAACCTGGCAGCTCCAGGGACGTTTCTTGCTGGCTGCAGTCTGAAGCTGCTATCCCTGGAAGCCTAGAATGCAGGGCAGCCCACCTGGTATGATGCCAACAGAGAAGCCCATACCAACTACTTGTCTTTTGAAGTCCAGTGGTATTTTGATCAGTATTTCAAAAGAAATTCATGCTTTGACCAAAAATCACTTCTGTTCTGAATAGCTTCAAGAAGAAATTAGTTTTCATACATATGTAGCACCAAGGAATAAATAGTTCCAGTGGTAATTTCTTCTAAAAGTACCTGCATGCTGGATTTACACCACTGAGAAATGCAGAATCAATCCCTCTTATAAATTTCTACTGTTTAGTAATTGCTGGCTGAGAAAATCCAACAGTTATATTCCTCCCAGACATTTTAAATTAGCTGCTCAGCTATTGCAGTTTCATACTAGAGCAGTCTGTACAGGTCCTGGCAAACAGACAGATGCTCTGGATAATCAAAAAGCTTCCTGGTATTCTCCATATCAAGTCTACTTTGTTCACAACAGACAAAAATAAATTCTCTGCCCTTTTAGTGTTGGGGACTTCCTATAAATTTAACCCTTTAC
>JBCJKH010009478.1:15309-35372 GCA_039877255.1 Loriculus beryllinus | reverse complement strand
ATACCTGGGTTACATTATCACCAACAGAGCCAAAACAACCAGCAGTTACAAGCAAAGACATTGCAACCCTGGGTATCTTCAGCTCATCAAGTATTCTTTAACCAGCCACTAACAATGTTGCTCCAGTGTGTAAGGTCGTACTGTACCCAGCAGATGGCACCCAAAGCTTTAAGAAATGGCAAAAGCAAGGATTCTTTTTCATGACAATGAAGTCCAATGAGTCTACATTATCTCCCCTCAAGCACTATGCCTACCAACAGCTTTTATTATAAGGAAAAAAACCAAGCCAAAACCCACCCCCTTCTATAATTTAATATAAAAATAATAGATTAGTATTGAGGTATTATAAGATAATTCATACAAACATCTGGAAGTAAGTGCCCACTGTATAAACAAGGCAGAGCTAGACATGTCACAGAGCAAGCTAGGTCACAATGCTGCACATAGACACAGCCCTGCCATGGGGATCTCGGAGGGGCTGCCATGGGCCTCTTCTCTGGGGCACCCTACAGAAATACGAGTTTCACAAGAACACCCATACTGTTGTAGTCCCAAAAGTCCTGGTACCCAGTATTTGGACTTTGACAGTCACCACAAATGGGTACTGAAGGAGAAGAAATGACAAGCCTGTATGATACTTCCTTCACTGTACTCTCCCTGTCTGCATCTATTTTCAGGTCAGGGGGTTTCCTGAGCCAGATGGGGTTTTTCCATGTTTAGGTTCTTCAGAGGACTTCTCCTCCAGGCACTTCAGCTTTTTATTGAGCCCAAAGAGAGTTCTGGCATTCACAACATCTTGTAGAAGAACCACCTCTGAACCTGACTGCTACTAGCTATGTGTGATACTGCTGTTTTGGAAGAGATACTGTATGGCTGACCCCTATCCACACCTCTCCATGCCACTCCTGAGCTTAGATCTGCATCATATTCCTGGCAAGTTGTCTCTTTTCCAGCCTACAAGCTTCTAGCCTCTGCAGTCATTCTTCAAGTCAAAGTCATTCCTTACCTTTGTGTACCATTGTTGCTCCTTGATCCTTTTCCAGGCTTATTATATTGTCTTTGAAATGAGAGAACCAGAACCGCACAGGTGAAAGAAAACCATTGACTTGTGCCATGGTATGGTGATGTTTGCTGTTTTATCATCTATGCCTTTCCTGAACATTCCTAACACTTGATTTACATATCTGACCACCACTGAGCACTGAACCGCAGCCCCACAATGGCCTTCCAGAGTTCTACAGGCTGCCCTTTCCTCAATGATCTGAATAATGTATCATCAGCAGCAAGCATCCTCACCTCGCTGCCTATTAATATCTTGAGACTGCGGGGTTTTCACCATCCTGAGAAGCTGAAAGGGAATTGCCAGTGAACAAGGCTAGAGTACCCCATGCCAGACAACATCGGAGTTATTTACTGCCCATCCTCTAGCCTATCTTTTTCTAACTATTGTCTCCACTGGGCAATCAATCTTAACTCCTGACATTCACCAGTGGAGCCTATTCCAAATTACTCCAATCAGTTCCTGGATTAAATTACTCCAATCAGTAACCATGATTAAATGCAGTCACAAGTATATTCTGCCAATTAGGGACCAAACTAGCAAGCTGCTGAACACCCCGTTCTCACAAGTGAAGTTCAACACCTCAAAGCTGTGCAGGCAGTCTGGATCTTCGCTTTGTAACAACTAAGAAGGTATTGCCTTGCACTTCCTAAGAAGCAGCAGCAAACCTGGCTCTCTTTTTATGTGCTAATTTTAACAATGACACAGAAACCACGACTTTGTACTGGCTCCACAGCCCACTGAGGTTGGCTGGAAGTACCTCCATTACCTTTCCTAGGCTTTGGATCAGGTCTAAGGAGCAATGTTCCATGCCCCCAGTGAAGAGACTGCGTACTGCACCTGTGTGCAAGGCCAGACCACGGGACCAAACACCAGCAGCAGCAAGCTTAACACTGAAGGTTTCTACCTGTAAAAGATTACTAGAAAGTGGCTCAGACGGAGGCGTTTGGCTTCCTGTGTTTTCTGACGCATGAAGCATGTTACTTTGAATTGGGAAGTACAGTGTTTCAACCAAGAACTGTCACACCCCACCCTCACTTGGGAAGAACTGTACCATAGTGAAATACTTTGGCAGTACAAATGGCAGGAGTCTGCTGCCGACACTGACCTTTACAAGCTCAACTCTCCACTGAAAACATCAGGTCACATCCAAATCCATTAGATAGCACACAAAAATGCTGACTCAGGATAATCAATGCAGAGAAGAATCAGGACAGCTGAAAGTGCCTGGAAATGATGACTTGGTGTGAAGACCCATGTGAACTGAATTCCTCCTGACACAGCTCCTGTGTCACAGGATAGTTGTTCAGTACAGTACACAGACCTAGGAGCTGTAGTCACCATGCAAGTCTGGTTTTGTTTATCTAAATTCAGAGACCCTGTAATAACCTCTCTGTGGGACTAACAGAGGTCATAACAGTATCAAGCATGACAGTGATGTGAGAAATACTGTAGATTTAGGCAATACAACACTGACCTCAGTATGCCACACCTTATACATCTCACACATAGAGACAGATAAATCATTTTGTTACATGCTGCATACCATGTCCTGAAAAGGTCATTAAAATCATCTGGCAGCAAAGTGAAAACATCTCCTCTCTTAGCACCTTTGCCTCCAAAACACGCAGCACCGAAATGAATTATGAAAGACAACTGGTTAAAAAGCAACCACAGAGAAGTCACAGTTTGAATGAAAAGTAGAAAAGGAAGAAAGGGAAGCCAGAATTTTTCTCACAGAAAAAAAATGGGACAGCGCTTTGAAATAATACGCTGTATTAAAATGCAACATAATTTGACTACAGCAAACTTTTTTCTCCCTTAATGTCACAACTCTCAGTACTGATTAGTTGCATCATGGGGCCTGATTTTTGGAACTGTTGGTTCTTTCCAGTTACATATCAAGGCCTGAGCACCTCAAACACCAAGCAGCGAAAGGATGTGCTGTGCTCCACCTGGAAAAGCCCTGAAAAGGTTTGGAACAGGATCTAGTATTCTCTGACTCGCTTTCTCCTCTCTGAGCATCACTGTCTAGAGAGAAAGAAAGCAGAAACCCTTGTGGATAGAAAAAGTTTTTTTTTTTTTTTTTTTTTTTTTTGATAGGTTTAAAAAAATATTTGTGCATAGATTACACTTTGAGATAGAAACTCTCTGCCTAAGGAAGAAAAAGATAAGACCGCATTGAAAACCTGAAGAAACAAGAACTGAACAATGTGGTTTCTATGGTTTGTGCCAAAACAAATGACTACAGGCCAAACGTGCATGAAATTAGAGATTATCCCAATAAAACGTTCTTTTGCTTTGCCTTCTTCCTATACTAAAGATGAAGATTGAACTGAAGTTACTCAGCATCTCATTGGATTCCTTGCCCCAAAATATATGGATCATTGCTCAGTCTCTGAGGCAGAATCAACAGCCAGAAGCATAAAGAGTGACTAATTCTGGATCAAAAGCTTTGGCTTTAGGCCAAAATGGTCAATGTTTTTGGATACCTTATATGCCTTATAGTGATGAACTTGGTCTATGTTGAGTTAGCTTCTCAGAAAAGCTGAGACTCTTCTGGCTCCCATGACTGCAAGTAGAATTAATACTCAGCTCCTTTTGAAAATCATACTCAAGTGGTTCAAATTTGCCATCTTCTAGTAAACTTGGTCAAATTCTGATGCTATGCACTCCTTGCATTAAAATGGCCAGGCTTAACTGATCTTCTAAAGGCACGTGTGAACTGTACAGATAAGAAAGCAACTGCCCTAGTCTAAGGAAATTATTCTTTTGGCTTACATTTCTCTAATGACTGAGGCAAAATGTTTAGGTTATTAAAAACATATGTAGCCGCCAATGTAACCAGACAGGACTGTTTTATGCAGCAAATATTTTCCAAAGGTATTATAATCTATTTCTCACTGTACATTCTCTGTCCATATTCTCCCCATTGTTTATGCATTAAACTTGCAAAACTGTGTGCATGTATTATGACTGTAATCCTGCATGTCTGAAAGTGTTCTGTAATAACGAGTATTCCTGCTTTTGCTTTTTCAGTTTATCTGGAAATGTATTTTACTCTGAAATATTTGACTGAAGCATTCATGCTAATACAATTTTCGAACCTTTCAAATAGAAAATCTCCCGGTTTCTATCCTTGTTTCCTGCACAAGCCATTTGTTCTGCATCTTTTTCCTACCATTTTCTATCTCAAACACTGCTAACTCTCACCTTCTACCTGCTTAACTGTCACTGTGTTGAACGCATTATGTACATGACTCAGTCTGCGACAGAGGATACTGGGTGTGAGGGAGGCGGGAATCAGGAGTGCAGTGACTGGATTCTGAATTACCTGCTGGAATGATGTCCCTGTTGTAAACAGAAGATACCCTTCTTGGAAATTTACTTCCAAAATTTACTTTGGATCATTAGAATTTTTAGTTTTTTTTTAAATTCATAGTTTCCAGATGACACCAGGAAAATTTTGCTGTTTAGACTGCAGAGAAAAATGTACCCAGCTGTGGAAATAGACGATGATTTGCCTTTGTCTCAGTTTATCCCCAGGAAACCAATTTTTTTCATCCTAGATTAATTCAGCATTATGCACCATTACCCCCAGATTACTCAAGCACAACCAGCACCAATAAACTATAATTAAATCCACTCTTTGTCACAGGCACATCAGACTGACTAAACCAGCAAATTTGCATATAGATTACCTTGCTATTTGTCTGCTTTGAAAGATTTTCCAACACAGTGTGACGAAACCAGCTCCTGCACTAATGTGTGCACACACACAGACACAGACACTCAATGCACAAAATAAACTCTATGCTCACAATTCCTGCTTGATGGAATAGATGCTGTCACTAGCACGACAAACAGATCCCTTCATGGTGGAATCTCTTGTGTTTGAGAGCTTTCAGCTCTGTAATACGAAGTAAATCACAAAAGGTCTCATCCATTTCCACAGCATTTCCCATGTAATGTAGATGGTGAAAGAGATCGACAGGGAACCTACACACAAATTCGCACTTGCAAAGACGACTGTGAGCAGCCAAACCACTCCAAGCTGTGCACTTGCTGTGTGTGGTGTGTGGAATTACTTCTTCCGTGAAGGAGGTATTTGTTCCCTTGCCGTTTCTCTCCCAGGAGTGGCCAGCACTCTCCGCAGGATGGCGGGGAAGAGCTGTGCTGGTACCCACTCCTGCCTCCTCTGTCTGGAGCAGAGGGACAGATCCGACCTGAACAGGTGCAGGTTTGACCGAGGGTCTTCTTTCACACTTGGCTGCCCTTTCCTTTCCTTTTGCATGCGTATGGAGGTTTCTATTAAGAAAAGACTCACTTTATCTGATGTCAAAGTGAAGGGTGGGATCTTTAAATTTTTGTAAGCATAATATTTATGCTGAGTGGAAAACAGGAAGAACCTTCATATTTACTGTGACAGATGTGCCAAAACTAATTATTTTATCCAGACACCCTATTTTTAGTATGCTGAGGGTTCTTTTTGTTATTTTTTGCTTCTTAAATGTGTGACTTCCTTTGAGGGAGGAAGGCTGGTTTAGCAGTGGTACAGAACAATTCAGTTTAAGAAGGTTATAGCTTGGCATGGATCAAATAGATACTGGGAAACAAAACAGTTCTTCTAGCTTTACAGTTGCCTCAAAGCTCCATCAGTGCAAGGCTGCACTCATCCTCAGGACACAGGCACATCAATTCTGATTTACTGCACAGGGACAGCTAAAGGTGACCCTGCTCTCTGACACCAGCCAGCCAGCTGTGCTCTTTTCAGTTGGTCCCAGCTGGGCTTTCCACTGCCTGAGAGGGCCTGATATGAGGAAGTAACTGCTTTGTTCAGTTATTGCAGCTATCTCCTGAATCATTCTAAAGGGAAACTCCTGCGTAAGCTCAGCAAAGTGAGCTGGTTTTTCTGGTAGACACTGTGATGTGCTTTTGAATGGCTTCCAGCACACCACCCTTTTCCCCATTATCTCCTCAGTGTCTTCATGGTTAACAAGTAAGCAAGAAACCACCCCGTTTTTATTCTGAGCTACGGTATACACAATGGGGTGCTGATGTAATGGGAAGAAGTGATAAGCAAGGAGCATCCACAACATAGCATGCTTCTCGAGCTCTAAGAGGAACATCTTACAGGATGGATCTGCATTCAAGAACATTTCTGTTTCAACTAGTTTGAAATAGCTAGTCTAGGTGCGGCTCCAACATCACAGGCTGCAAAACCTACCCTGGCTTTTGGCTAAATACCAAAGCAACCTACCCATGAAGTGCATGATCTTATTGCTACACGAACACCATACCCAAGCCAGCATCAGCTAACTTTGACCACTGAAGTTGGAAATAAATGGCTAGATTAAAAATGAAACAGGACAGAGGGGACTGCCAGCTCCTGGTGATTTGGATGCAAGTCAGCTGGGACAGACACTAGGACCAAAGTCCCACAGTCTCTGTGAGCCCCTCACTTAACTGTAGCCTAAGAGAAGAAACTGGAGAAAAAGCCTCCATCCACTTCAGAGGGATCAAGCTGAAGTAACAGTGAGGCAAAACTCCACATAGTTTAGAGCTGTGAACTCCAAATCAGCCCAAATCAGTAACAGTGAGGCAAAACTCCACATAGTTTAGAGCAGTGAACTCCAAATCAGCCCAAATCAGTAACAGTGAGGCAAAACTCCACATAGTTTACAGCTGTGAACTCCAAATCAGCCCACCTCACTGGCCGTTTGAATTGCAGAATCTTAGCATTTGCTACCATTTGACTGCACAAAGGACATTTCCCCTGTTCTTGAAGTAAGGATGCCAGTTAGCTTAACCAGTCAGAAATAAAGATAGTATTTTTTCAACTCAGTGCTCAAAGCTAGGAAATTATGTCTGGTTCTGAATTCAGCAGCATTTCCCATGAAGCACAGAAGCAGGATACTGCTGAAGCTGCTAAGGCCTTGCATTTCTCCCACACTATAAAGTACAAGCTGGTCTCTTGCTCCTGAGCTGGGCAGTTTCCTTCATTAAGTTTGAAATACAACAAAGCAAGTAACTGGGCTGGCGGCTGCTCACTGCTTTGACACAGTAATTCCTAAAGGGGTCCTCAGAAAGCAGCAATTCCTTAAAAAACCCTAGTGGTATGCTATTCAAAACCTTCTCACTTGGTGTTACAGCTTGCTGGAGCTACTAAGGGCTGTAGAATAACCTGTTCTCCAAGATGTGAAAATCTCCTTTGATATACTGCCATCCTCAGTGAACAGCTAGCACAGGCTATGGCTGCTACTCTTCCAATTACTTTCCCCCATTTGCTTTAAAGACAGATAATCTTCTCCTGCAGCCAACAGAAGCAAGTAACTGGAAGAGAACCTTCCCAGAGCTCACTGTCCTGAGACACACATGGGGGAATGGAAGAGCTGTGAAGACACAGCAGTGCAGCCTTGGCTGTGGACAGATTTCCATCTGGCTTGGATAATCTGCGCATCTGAATTTCTTCCACATTACTAGGTTACCAGTATAATAAAGGCAAATGTTTACCTGTTAAATGTTTTGTCTTTTGCTCACAGCACCTGTCTGCAAAAGTACTGTCAATTTTATCTTGAGGACTTCATTCTCAATATATATGGCAGGATGAGAAATGTCTCAATGATGATGGTTTGTTTTCCTTTGACATCTCAGGACAAGTGTTTCCCAGAATGATGTTTTCTTCTGGGAGACGTCCATATAAAATCAGACAGTTACAAAATGTCACTAAGTATAATAAATGGCTCTATGTTCCTGTCCACACATTTTTGCGTCACCAAGCATCCGACCAGCAAACCAAACATTTACTTTATCTCAATCCACAGATCTCAAGATGTATCACAGCCTCAGCTCCGACCTCCCAAGGTAAGAGAAGGATACTACAGGATTCACCTCAGCTGCATGCCTTCAAAAAGGTATATATAGAATTCAATTAATTACAGAGATTATAGTAAATATGAAACTCTATACTGCATCACTCTCAGAAAGCCACCCTAAGTGGGAGGCTTCCACTTTTGAAACAATAGAAGATTTGAAGATATCAATACTTGCCCATATTTCCTGACCAACTCCAGCCACTGCAAGAGATAGCTGTTGAGAGAAGCTAAGCCTGAACTGAGCTAGTCAGGAATCTATCAAATGCTGATTTGTGAGAGTTAAAATGAAGAACAATCACTATAATAATAACCTATTCATCACTAAGTAGTGTGGGTTGGTTATAACGATCTTATCAATATGATGTTTTTTCTCGTATACCACAAACATTTTATAAAGAAGCATCAGAGTAAACAGTTTTGCTAAGTAGATTTGATACATTTACAAGCCTATTACACATAAAGATTTCCCTAGCAAGCTTTTGATCTTGTTTTTCTCATTTCACATTAAGGGTACAGTGCTAGCATTACACATCCCATAAAGCACGTATTTCAGTTGAGCTGTGACTTCATTTTTGGTGTTAGCTCCTATTTATAGCATACCTCTTTTCACAAAAGATGGCATCAGTCCAGAAAGTTCCCCTGATTATTATGAACAATTAAACACATTGCTACAGACACTTGAACAATCACGCTTTTATTTTCATCTGCTAGAATGTAACTGTTATTAAATTGGCCAGATATTTCCTTTGCCAGTCATCTGCTTAGAAAATCCCTTTCTCCTTGTTTTTTTAAATCAGGCCCCCTTTTCCTGAAATAAAGCTTACCTGTTCACTTCAAAAGGCTCACCCGTTTCACAAAAAAGGACGAAGTGTTTCTTGCAGAGCATTTTGTGGAGAACTACAGTATTAAAATTGTTCATCTGTGTTGACTGAATACGTCTGCTTCAGAAAATAAGTCTGGGTCTATAAACCACTTCTGTTTTGCCGTGTATAAATCAGGTTAATAGACATTTTGAAACTGAATAGAAAAGTGCTGTAAGTGCGCAATGTGACCTCCAATGTGAATGTTTCCCCTACATTTTTTCTGAGATGTCAAGATAGAGTGTTTTCTAATATCTTGTTTGCATTGCTGGCCTTTAAATAGAAAAGCAGCAACAAGATTATCTTCTATCTTGTACACAGTAATCCCACTTGTATTCTAAAATCTGTACTAATGACAAACAGCAAGCAACACCTAATTCCTGCAACCTCAAAGCTTCATTTCTGCTCTTTGAACTATGTGAAAAGCATAGCTTCTCCTCCTTTCTCAAGAGGAATGCAGAATTCCTGCCTATTTGCGGTGCTATTACTGCAGTGATGAGATACTTCAACAGCAAGAACTGATTTTCATGAGTGGGTGAACAATGTCTTTTGCTCTCCTGCCACAAACAGCTGTAAAACAAAATATGCCATCTATGATGTCTCTTCCTGCAAGACTCTGCACCTCAGTTCAACAAACCACTCAACAGGTATGACTACACTGCAGATAAAATGTAGACATACTTTTTAGTATATAGTTCATAATGCTCGTAATTTCAACATCAGGGACTGCCAGTCCTCTCATCTTACATCTGCCTTCCATGCCATTTGTCCAGGTGTGTCCAGCCAGGAAGCATATTCAAGCTTATAGATACATAACATTATAGATAACATTATATATAGATGCATATTCAACATTATAGATGCAGCGTAGACACATATCATAGGACTAACAGTCCTTAAAATTAAGGCTCTAAAGTCTTAATTGTTGCTGTGTTGATCATTGTTGCTGATCAACAATGAAGCAAGGAAGAAAATAGAAAATGATTTTGCAGAACGTGCTCTAACTCATCAGGGTCCCTGGAGTTTCAAACTTAAACATGTTTACATATAAAGAAACTGGTGTGACATTTGCAGAACTTAGTTTTCTAGTACATTACCTTTAAGACAAAGCAGTGATCTGTAGGTGCCTTATATTTCACTTTGTGTTGAGAACCATAATAGACGTTCATATTCTCAAATTGAATGAAGCATGCCAGGTCCCGTGAGGTCTACAAATGAAAATCAACCACATTATTGTAAAAAGAAATTGAATTTTGATGTGAAACTCATTAGCAGCATTTTTTCAAGTGCATGAATGCCAATACTTTTTAATTTTTTAACTGTCATGAAGTTGACTGAAGAAAGATGAATTTTACGTGCGTGCATTCTTTAACAGTTGGAAGAGTGTCAGTACACCTTAAGAACAATATATAACAGAGTAGCATTTTGCCGTTGTTTTGGTTTTGCTGTGCTTTATTGCTTTGTACGGAGGTTTTGGCTTATGGTTAATAAGACCAAACAGAACACCATAGTAAGAAATGCCTTTAGTAAAATAGATATAGGCCTTGCAACCACACCCTTACAATTCTGAGTGGAAAAAGATGGCCTGGGGTTCTAAATTGCTTTTGAAGCTTATTTGTCTGTGGTATGTGTAACAAACAAACTCTCATCAGGAAATAAGAACATATTTCATCTGGTTTGCTTTGAATTTTCTCAAATTTTCTGGCATCAGTCCTTTTCTGCTTATCATATTTGCTTGTTCACAACATGTTGCTGAAGTAACAAAGTTTCTGTTGCTGGCACACTTCTCAGTGCAGAATGCTGTGTACAAAGCATAATTTTTGCAGTCTTTGAATGGAAACGCAAAAATGGTTCTGTCATGTGGTCACTGCTGGCTAACCTGAGAAATCGGGAAATTGAGAAAGAAAAGAGAAAACAAACCACAACCCCTCTCTCCCGCTAAGACTGGGTTATATTTCCATGCACGATGGAAATATAGGCTGCACTCATTCTTGCTGATATTTTCGTTACAATGCACTCTTAAGTTGGGTTTCTTTACAAAGTGAGTTTGCAAGTAAGATTGGTGGGGAGGAGACGCTTCATACTGTAGATACACAGAGCTTCCCTCTCTCCCGTTTCCTCTGAAGCTGATGTCAGGGATTTTGTCATTAACTCTGTGGACCTAGGATTTAAGATCCTAAACATGCTCAAAACCTTGCAGTAAAATGAGTTGTTCCTTTCCTTTATGAACCAGGTCATGGCAATTAAGACCAATATGTAAGCAGCTGTTATTTTCTTCTAAGTAAGGAACAAGCTCTTATGCAAGGGACAAAGAAACTTCTTGTTAGTATTTCTGCAGTGTTAGTATGACAAAGTAATACAACTAACAGAAACAAATCTTAAAACTGTATCTGCAATTCTGAATCTCTTGTTCTGTGACTCTGTCCATTCACAGCACGGTTTTGAATAAGGTGTAAGTAGAGGAACACTAAAGAAATTAAGACAGCAGTGCTGACTGGTCACTGGTTTATGAAGGAAAAAGCCTCAAACAAAAGCCATCAAAGGCATGTGAGTACAATAATCTGAACCTGTCCCTGTATTTTCACGTTTGCAATGTATTGTACAGCAAACATGAAGTGCCAAAGATTTGCCAGACTTCTTTGCTTTTTTATAACAAATGAGAACATGATGAATTTCAAAACAGCTGCAGCAGCTGAAGATACTATTGTCTGCCAACTGTTTCTGTACCTCAATGAAAGATCACTCTACCCACAACTGAATGGGTTGCACATATGCAAGGTGCACATGCAGTCTTTGTACCACCCTGATTGAACTCACATAATTTAAGGGCTTTGACTGAAGAGCTCTACGGAATTCTGCTGCAGTGCTTTAAGACATTTAGCAGCCTCAGTGCACCCTGCCCATCTACTAGATATTACTGTCTGCATGGAAGACGTGTACCTGAGCCTCAGCTGTTCCAATACAGATTCCAGTAATTAACTTCAAACACCATTAAACAGATTTGAGCTAAGAGATTTGACTTTCTCTGGAACGCCTCAGGCATGGACACATACATCCTTTTGCTGAAGGCTGTTACAGAAGCAGGAACAAATGGCTGATTGTGGTACTTTTTTAAAGAGCCACACTATCTCAAAAAGAACTAGATTCAAAGTCTTCAATTCCTGTGAGTGGCTGACTTGGTAAAACAGTGAGTTCGAAGCGCTCACACAGCTCCTTAAAATGGCTCAGTTATAGGCAGTATAGGCTATCCTGCCTATAACAACTAGCAAGGAATAGGTGTTAAACAGCTGTTACGAGGTGACATGGCTCCATCCTGAGCCTGTATTTGCAGTCTATCACCTGAAAAAAGAAAGCACTTTCCTAATTTGCACTCTGATAGGAAGTCACTGAAATGGGTATCACTGGGTAATGAAAAAGGCTGGGTAACTATCAGTATAGGCTTGCCCTGTTTGGCGCTGTACTACTGGCTATCACTGGAGGCAGGCTACAAGGAAAAGCCCAAGATGGACTTTTTGTTTGACTATTCTTATACTCTTTCTACCTTAACTGCCTTCCAAATAGCATTTTAGTTCCTAATTGGCAGGATGTGGTGTGTGGGCAACATGATTTGAGGACTGGAAGCTGATATCTCATGGTCAGGTAAAGTCCGAATGAATTGCTGTGAAATCAGCAAGGTAATCTAGGTCTGCCTTTCATTGGGATATAAACATAGGTCACTGGATCAGTGTCACGGCATTCCTTTAGAAGCTATCATTTTCTTTTTCTTCATTCGTAGCATAGTCAGGGAATGGCAGAACAGTTTCACAGGATGAATCAGAACAGCAAAGCTCCATTAGCAGCACCAGAATTTCAAACATGAAACATTACCAGAGCTGTAAGTGGTAGCAGAAGTGGCTTTCAAAACAAACAAAAAAATACTCCCCAAAAAACCCAAAAACCAAACCCCAAAAACCCCACCAGTCCCAGAAGCCAGTATTCTACCTCCTCACTGTGGAAATGAGAAGCCAGCTGCCCTTACGGCCAACATGTCCAGGACCCCGTTGCTTCTCCAGTGCTAGCAATTCAGACTCTTGAAATGTTTTGCAATATTAAATGTCAGTGCATTTGATTTGGTCAGGTGGATACTTCTGTCTCACTTCCTTCTGCACAAAAGGCAGACTTAAACAGCACAACACATTCTCTAGGTAAAGATCATGGTAGGAAGAAATGTGTAGCATTTCTCCATGCTAGCTACTGGCACAGAAATTCAGTAAGAAACAAAGCAGAATTCCACCCTTTTGTGATAAGAAATCAGTTTACTTGAGAATTTTTAAAGTATTCTTCCACAGGAAACCCATGTAACAGCGAAGCATTTTGGCAGCATAACACTCCCTGAAGGGTGCTGTGCTGTTTTTCTTTCCCTATTGACTTCCGGAGGAGTGCTATTTCAACTAATGCTTTTATCTATCCATAGAAATCAAAGGAGAGAAACGTGACAGGATTCAGGGACTACATTCCAATATTTGTACAAGTGGTGTAGTCAAAGTTAAACCGTAAAAACCCCAACCCCCAGATGCACCAGACACTGCTCTCAAAATGTCACCTTGGGAGTTCTTCACTTTCACCTATGTGAATTGTTTTATTGCTACAGAGATTATTTGGCTTTCTGACCTTGGATTTTCCTTTGGGAACATAATAAATTCCAGAAGCTCGTAGAAGAAAATAACGCCTCTTCCATGACTTTTTTCCATCTTCTTTTAAATAAAGGGCCCCTTCAAGCTCTGGCACAACGACAGATGTCCCACAGAAGCTTTCCTGTGCAACAAGAACACAAAATACACAAAACAGATTTGATTTAAGCACAGCCCTATTAATAGGAGAAAAATGCTCCCTTGAAAAACAGACTTTTACTGTGACAGTGAACACCTGAATGTGGGCAATTCAGTTCTCAGGGAGATGAACACCTTAGACAGGCAAAGGGAACTTTTCCAAGCTAATGTAGCAACGCAGCCATGCAAGGTGGGTGCTCACACTGGAAAAGGAGGCTTACAGAACCTCCACTCTCTACAGGGTCAAGCTAAAACCTACAAAAGGTTTTAACTACACGCAGATGTGCTCAGGGAAGACAATAAAAGAGAATGGTTGGTACCATTGCTGTTGGTTTTTCTCTATTGCTGGATCTACAGGTTCTGTAGAGAAATACTTCTACAGAGAGGATCTTCAGGGACTGTTTAGAGCTCTAAAAACAGCAAAGGAAGAAAATGCCCTCAATCTCTGCTTTCACTTTTAAATACATGCTAGCATTTATAACACTGTTTAAACAAATACACCTCATTGTTTGCTTGAAGGACCAAGCATTGGGTAATTTTTAATACCAACATGCTTATCACTTTACGTTTTCATTTAGAATTTACCAGGACTTCTGCTGGTTGATATCTGGTGCCTTCATGAGATGCACTTAACTTTGAAACAGGAATCCTCAGTTGCCTGAGAACAGCATTTCCTTTGTTAATTTCTACCAAGTCAAAATGCTTGCCAGGAGAACTGTGATAACCTCATCTTTCATATGGCTCTGGATTTTTCACTCTCAAAACATGCAACTGAAGTAAACTTTCAGCAGGAAAGGCAACAGGCTGAACAGACTTTCTGGAAAGTGCAAAGGTCCTTTTTCTGTTGTAGTACAGCCAATAATTTGAGGTAGTGAGAAGTACGTCTACTTTTAATCCAAAATATAATTGTTTGCTACTGATCAACCTAACTAACAATATAAAGTTACAATAGCTGGCCTACGGGTGTGGCACAGGTGTTTCTTTCACTCCTATTTGTATAACACTGCTTTTATTGTTATCATGGCATTATACTTCATAGACACACTAAGTGAAAACCTTTCATGGCACTGGGTCTATAACAACAAAATCTCCATCTTTTATATTCTCTGATGGGGGATACAATCTGCATTTTAATGGTGAGCAGCAGATGCAGAGAAAAATCTCAATGTTAAACCTTAGACACAGTGACATCAACTAGCACAGAATGTCCTGTTACACATTTTCCCACAAAGAACTAAATGCTGTTGTTGCAGAGCAGATGCAGACGGTGGCACAGTTTTGGTGACATTTGCATCATCAACCCAGAAAGTTAGCTTACCTCCAGTAAAGCCTCTTTGCTTTTATCATTCATTTCTTTGCTTTCATTCCTCCCTTTGCTTGCAAGGTAGAAGTTCTGATTAAGACACAAAAGAAATTGATGCTCATTATAAAGACAGCGATACAAGTAACTAGATCACTACAGACCCATTCAATGGTTACTCTTTCAGAACTGAGTACCCAAGCCAGCAGATGCAAGAGACACTGGCTTATGCTTTTGGCTGTTTTTCTGGAACAATGGGTTTGATTTTATCATTCCAGTTTTCACCACTTCCTATATTACTACAGACAGTAGAGCACATAACATGCTGATGTGCTGCGCCATGTGCAGTGGCTTTGCTGAACACCAACCATGGTCAAACAGCAGAACCAATTGCCTGCTGAGAGTACGGCAGGTGGGCATGAAGGAAGCAGGCAGATGAAGGAGCTATGCCATGCATCAAGTTCTTGTACTTCACCATTTCCTAAACAAAAGCACATGTAGAAGAGGAGCTTGGGAAATACTTGATACATGGGACAGTCTTATTGATTTCCCTGAAATCAGTCAAAAAGCTAAATTTGCAGAACAAAGGGCATAAACCAAACACACACCATTGTCTAGGAAACGGACAAAATTGTAAAAACCCAACAAATATTGAAAGCTAGCTACTTAAATATTACTCCAAATTCCATAATTCTTCAGCAATTCCGTAGGAGGAAAACTAAGAGTTTTTCTGACTTTTTATCTCCATTTTTTCAAGTCTCAAGACTATGAGAATATGGTAACATATTTACATGCCTAAAACTCCATAATGACAGAACTGCAACACAAATGCAAACATTACCAAAATTAAAATGAGAAGTGTGTAAATGAAGGCACATGCTGTTGCTATTGCATAAAAAACAAACAAACAAGTAGCATATCTTCCCTGCCAGCATACCATGTTTACAGCAATGAGGTTCATCTGAAGTGAAACCCTCCTATTCCGCACAACCACATCTTCTTTTTCAAGCAGTGCAGTGAACAGCTGTGTGCCAGAATCCAAGCCTCATAGCAGACAGCTTTTGGAGGGGCACCAGGAGAGGAAGGGGAAGAAGAGTGGGTGATCTCAAAACCAGTTCCTTAAAAACTTCCTTAAAATTTCACAGTAAGTCAGACACGGACATTAGAAACACAGCCACCTGCAATTTGGCCTATGCTGATGTCACGTTTATGGAATGAACACAAGAAACTTGAACAATCAATACAACACACAATTATGCCAGGAAATATTGCTGGCTCCAAACTGCCTGGGCATATTTTTAGTCCATGGCTGAAGGCAAGCAAGCACTAAGGATCATAGCTTCGGGACTATATCTGAAGATAGTATTCGTAGCAAAAAAAATCCTCAAACTAGCTCAAAACAAAACCAGCTTAAAAGTGTGTTCTCGATGCAACCCAAACAGCGATACCTGCCAATGCAGTAAAACCATAGGTCTGAGTGAGGTGACAGTGCTTCACTCATCCCATGGGGGAAAAAAAAGACACTGTTCTGAGCAGCCAAGTCCTCTGTACATGGGCAACAGCTCTTCTTGAGAGGGGGCACTATCACAGCACTGCTGGCTTGATGTTGGTACTTCTTCTTCATTGATGAAGAGAAGCCTCAAAGGGCGCTGTGAGGCTGGGTTGGGCCTCCAGACTTTGGGATGGATTTGGAAAGTAGAGAAACATGCAAGTTGTAAGCTGCCTTCTGTAGATCATTATAAAATAGACATAGTACAACCCCCAAAATACCCAGTGAAGATTTACTTATTAAGGTAAGTACACCTTATCACTCTCTCAACAAGGCTTGGCTCATCAGCTTTCCTACCGGTGGGAAGAGCATTCATCTGCCTCAGTCAGCCTTCAGTGCACTGATAATAAGAAAACAAATCTCCTCTGATTAGAACCGATTCACATTCTGGCATCTGGCATTTATTTAGCAGAAAGAGACCACCCTGTACTGACACAATCAGTGGTAAAGAGAAAGTTTGTAATGATATCCATGCTGGACCTTTAACAACGCAGCTTTTTCATTAGGGAAACTGGGCTCTGTCACCTAAACCAACATTACACAGATGTACACTGTCATCTTTCACCTGTCAACACACATTTATTACATCCTTTATGTCTCTGCCCTGAAATCTGGAAGTACCTGGTACTTATTAGTTGTCAGCAGCTAAAAACCTGGGGAGCAGACTGTACACTGTACTTGTTTTATCACTGTGTGGTCTCCTATTTTTGATCAGAAGCATTCATCCTATAGGAGACAAACCACATGTGTCCACAAGAAGTCATTCCAAGTCCAGTAGCCAAAGGTCATGATAAAAGGCAAGCTCTTTCCTGTCTGAGGACACCACTAGGAAACACACATTTGGTTTGAGATGTTGGGTCATTAATGGGACAAGATGTGGCTACAGGGCAGCTCTCTGTGCGTGTCTACAGATCTGAGAATTAACTGTTTTTTACATTCAAAAGATAATGTCTTTCTCTCAATAAACAGCTGAGCTTACTGAACAGGACGGATTCATCGTCTTGGGCTGATAACATAAGAAAGCAAATATAATGGGTTATTTTAACGAAACAAAGTATGCTGTCATGCTTCGACATTGGGTTTGCTTTGTTTGCACTGTTTGGCTTATCTGATGCTGAAATGAGCTGGTATTTTTGCTGAATTATTCCCTGTGCCTACACAGCCCCAGACTAGCTGAAGCTGACATAAAGCCAGTTGCTCTCCTATGCCATTCTGCTTGACGCAGAATGCAGAGCTATAGTGGCGGTTTTGACATGTACTGCTAGCCAGGTATGAGACCCTTCAGAAACACTAGGTGATGATGACCCATCTATGGCATTACATTAGCAGGAAATTGCACAAAAGGAAGTCCTTTAATGATTTTATAGCCATCTTAAGCTAACTCTGTGCTTTGTACTGTAAAGCACCAGTAGTCTATGCAAACAACCTTTCCATTCAGGGATACAACCACTCCATTTTGTGTGGAAAGGCAGGCAATGAAATTCAGGCTACATAAGCCTTGAACAGTGGAAGACAGAAGGTGTTTTCAACAGCTTCAAAGAACATCTCTGGTGGCATGTAAGCAAACCAAATTTGGATCACAGTAGAAACAGCAGCATTAACTACTGCACTGCCAAACTCTCTGATCAGTGTTCCATGCCTCTATATTTGTAAAAATGAATTCTCTAAATGAAAAAGCCTCTCTCTCATACCTTTTTTTCATACACAGCCCTGTAGAAGCTGGAATGCAGCAGCTACTTCTTAGTATACAGCAAAAACAAGTTCAAGACAGCATCGTCCCTCTGCTTCCCCTTCTACTTAGATTGGTTTTTTGCTTTCAATCTATTGAACCTGTTTTCCAGAAGATCTGCAAGGTCCACAAGAGCCACTCTGAAGATCACAAATGTAAATAAATAGATGAAGCTAAAGGCAAAGCTCTTTTGAAGACCCTGAAAATTAATTTGCATCTCTGCTTACTTGATTTTATGTTAGAAGAAATCAGTTAAAGAAAGATGATTGTTCGTGCCTTGAGGGTGATGGTCTTCATCATCAAAGAGGGGGAATATGGAACAAATGGAAGACACAGATAAACTAGGATGCAGATAACAGCAAAACATTTAATAGGCCGATTAAGTCACATATGTAAACACTTTCTGCATTAAGTTTCAAAGCAGAAAAAGAACACTTATTGAAGTAGCATCTTCAACTTGAAACTATACCATAGACTGAGATATACTAATAGAGAGTGAAATTAAGGTTACTGAAGAATGGGAGTACAGTGAATAATACTACCCTTTTCTCGCTTCTATTCCTCTGCGCATATACCAGCACACTCAATAATCAAGTTCCCCACCACTCTTCTATGCTTCCTTCTCTGGGTCACAGTTTTTGAAACAACTTTTCAAGCACGAAACTCACTACTGCTGTCCTGTTATGAAAGACATCATAAATTCTTACTCCACCTCCTTCTCATGCTATTTAGTACTCTTGCTTTTCAAGAAGAAGAAATAAAATATCAATTCAGTGTATGGGCTCTCCACTGGAAGGGATAGGTCTTGCTTTTGGCTTAGATATGAGGGAGCAGAAGCATAAAGTACTCACTATAGTGAGTACTTTATTAATTATTAACTATTAATTATTAACTATATAACTTTATTAACTAATTAACTATTAATTAGTTTTCATAAAATAATAAACCCCAAACCAACCAATAACCAAACTAAAGGATACATGAATGTGGTGTCACCTGCATTGTTTGAATTTATCCTGTCTGCAGAAATCAAACACTGGGTTCTAAGAGCGTGACTACCATTCTTTTAGAGTCTCATTTTTGCTGAGACTTATTCTTTGAGCCTTTTAAAAACAGGTGTTGAGACCTGACAACCTTTCTTTTCAAGAGTCAAGCACAGCATCCCTCAACCGCATAACCAAGCATCACCTTTCCTATGTTACAAAAGTTTTCTTTATTCGCACGTGTACCAACATGTATTTTTGTTTCACTCTTTAGTCATAGACTTGTGACACTCTGTAGGTGAGTGACTGATGACATTCATGGAACGGCCTTTTACTCTGAGCTCCCTGCAGGATAAATTGTATCACGGTGAGAAAACAGCAAGAGTGTGCCAGCCTTTGCAAAGAGGGGGACACCTGAGGATTTTGCAGGTACTTTTTCTAAAATGCATTCCAAATAGTTTAAGAAATAGCTTTTGGAAACAAAGCTGCAGAAAAAAATATTGCAGTACTGCAGGACAAGAATGACAATCTTCCAAGAAAGCCACTGGCATTAGCTGAGCAGCTTGCTGCTAGCACAGACATAGAAGATAAATCCTGCATTTCAAAACCTCAGCTCCTTCTTAAAAAATTAAACATGTTTAATTAATTGCTGCTTAATCTGTACCAGGAATATAACTTGTTCATAGAGAGAAACAATGAATATTGGCACAGGATATTTAAGAATTTAAGGATATTTAAGAATTTAAGGAAGAAGTTCTTTACTATGAGGGTGGTGAGACACTGGCATAGGTTGCCCAGGGAGGTTGTGAGTGCTCCATCCCTGGCAGTGTTCAAGGCCAGGTTAGACAAAGCCTTGGGTGGCATAGTTTAGTGTGGGGTGTCCCTGCCTATGGCAGGGG
>JBCJKH010009478.1:0-15209 GCA_039877255.1 Loriculus beryllinus | reverse complement strand
GTTATACCTTAGTTACTGGGCTGTTCTTATCTCAACCCGTGGGAGTTACATTCTTTTGATTCTCCTCCCCATCCCTCTGGGAGTAGGGGGGAAGAAAGGGAGGGAGTGAGCAAGCGGCTGTGTAGTTCTGAGTTACTGGCTTGGCTTAAACCACCACACATGTTTTTTTATGAAGAGTGGAAAATAACCTGAGAACATCTTACAGATGTTTGTGTCACAGATGCAAAGCTGTTAAAACACATTTGTATATGACAGCTGTCACCAAAGGTAAGACTGTCATCAAGGTATGACACTGCTTCCTTGGTCCAGAAGGAGAATTTTAGGTAATTGGGAACTTTACTGTTAAAAGACATATAGATGCTTAGGAATTTGGTTATATGTAAAATAAGTATTTTTAAGATAGTCGCTTTGGATTTGGGCTCAGAAATCCTTTTGAGCAGCTTGTTCAACAAAAGCTGGTTTTGAGTTGGCAGGTTACAATGAGCATTGCAGGTTTAGAGTCCTAGATTGTTTACATGTCTGAGGTTTAGGCCTTCAGGGAAACCCTACTCCCTAACGCCCCCAGCACCCTTTCCTCCCACCCAACAAAAGACCCCAAACACAACCTTACACAGTAGTTCAACACATTCTAGCAGAAAATGAGTCTGAAAGACAAATAACCTTGTACAAAGGTCTTAAAACAATGGACTAGGGGTGTGTATCAAGAGGGAGAAAAACAATAATCTTCTGTTCTCTATTTCCTGTAAAGGTCTTTTCATATTTATTTCCTCTTACATTTTTAACTGTTTACTCTTGATACAGAGGAAGTTAGTTTTACTGGCAAAATAGTGCTCTTAGGAGGCGTATGATTCTCTTGATCCAGTTTCGTAGTGATAGCTGCAGTGACTGTATTTGCGTTTCACATCATTAGGAGAGCACTTATCTGGTTTGCTGCCAGTTCTGTGAAACTGGTGTGACTGTTGTAACTGGTTACAACAGATGACCAAGCAGCTCTAAATATTTAGGTAATATGCTTTTGATAGTTGGGGTTTGTAAATGCATTTGATTTCACTTCAGGCTTGAGACTCTCCCTATGTGTTAATGTATTTATTTGGTGCTCAGTTAAAGGTATTGTACTTTTTAAACATTCTATATTATATAATGCTGTTATTAAACATGTTAAAAAATATAGCCATTTCAGTGACTGACAGATTGTTGGGTTTGCGTCTTTAGATACCAAACTAAATATGCAGCAGTAAATTCAGTCAAGTTTTGCCGAAGGTGACTGGCAGAAAATCTGGTCCTAGCTGTCTTTCCAGCTTCCATTTAGAAAACAGATTACTTTTCCAGAGATGTATTGTCTTTGTAAGCATCTTAAATTGTTTAGGGTTTAGTGTATTGTATCTCTAAGGAACATAAAGAAGGTCACAAATTCATAGATGCTGACTCTATATGAAGGCCTTTTGCATCTTTAGAAACATTAAGCCATAAAGACAGTCAGTGACACTTTGTAGGTTTTGTAAAAGTTCTTAGATATATCAAGATTCCTGAAAAGCAAATTTGAAGTTGTATGGTAAACTCATCTTACTGTGATGGCAGAGCTGCTTATTTACAAACCATCTTTCACAATAACCTGAATAGGGATTTCAGTCGTACATATATTTTTTTTAATATCACCAGACAAAAATTTATTGTGATTGGGTGTGAGCAAAGCTAACACATTGCAAAGTAAAAAATGAGAACTGAATATAGCTAAAGACAGATGGTGCCTTTTAAAGTGAACACAGATCTGCCATTCTAGAGAACAGCAAACAGCAGAGAAAACTCTTCATCAAACATCTGCCATTTTGCACAAACATCAGCTGATGTTAATGAAGAGAGAACATGATTCTTCATACTTGATGTCTTGATCCATGTCTTTCAAATGTGGGAGTTATCACTCTGTAAGAAATTCAGAAGGCTTCTTGGATACTCTGCTAAATCAGAGATTGTTTTATAACTCCTGGCTAGCCAAGTTCTTTCCTTAGAGAGCACTCTAAAGCCAAAAAGCCATAATTCTAAGCTTCTTCTTTTTGTTTTTCTTTCCCAGTTACCAAGTTTTTCTGATGGGTTAAATAGGGGTGAACCGCTCTTATACCAAACCTGGAGAAAAATGTTTAATAACTTTATTATTACCTAATGATATTAGTGAGGTGGGCCATCCTTGAATAATTGTTTAAAGGCAATGATGGAAATACCTCTTTTGGCAGGGTGAAGCACCTGCTTTTTGAATGTGGAGAGCTGTTTTGGTATGTACTGAGATACTGGAGAATAGAATTGCTTATGTAGGAAACCAGTGTGCTAACAGAGAAATTAAGAAATGGCTGTCAGCAAACTTCGCTCATCTTTGAAAGTTTTGTTAAAGGTGAGAATTCTCTAATCAGAGCTTCAGTATGGGAATTATGAAGCCAAAAAACATCTAAAGGAATGTAGGTAATTTCCCACTTCTTGAAATGACTTGACCAAAAATTATATTGCCATGTGTGCTGGGACAGATTTGTACGTAGAAGCAAGACTGTTTTCGTAGCCACTCTGGGAGGATTTTTGAAGTAGTTTAACATAATCACTATGGGTAGCTCATTGAGGTAACTTGTGTTCTTCAGAGTTATGAAAAAGTGTCAGGCATAATGATCACTGTAACTTGGCTGCCAACATATTATTTTTTGCAGTTTTGGGATTCAAAAGCTGAGACAGTTTGTTTTTTCAGTTGATGATCCACCTTTTTCAATGAGATGTAGTACAGACTGAAATTCAAGATTTGTTGTTTGTGTGAGTTTTTTAATGTTGAAGGTTTTTCAGGAGTTTTTCTTCAAATGACAGTCTAGAAAAATTCCGAAGTACCTTTTATGCACATCCAACTCAAGAAAAGTCTGTATTTTTTATCATCGTTATATGTGCTGTCATTCTAAAATGGCAGTAGTTAAATCTGCAGTGCAGCAGGTATGTAGCTCTTTATCAACACATTGAACACCTTTCTGTATCTCTCATCTGTCAAGAATCTGTCTTCTGATTTGTCAGAATTCTGTCCCGTAGCATCTGGTCATGGAGCAGTTTGAGATACACACCAAGTACCTACATTAGCAGTGTGAGCTGTACACATCTTTATCGTGTTTGAATTGCTTAATAGCAGCCATTGGTTAAATTGCATTGCATTTGCCACTAAAGAAATTATATGCTTGATTTCAGTGTTGCAGACAGACACAAAATGGGAGATATGATTATCATTACTCTCTTAAGAGCATAAGGTGATAATCTTGGTAGTAGTGGCATACTTGTCTGGTTTACTAATAAACATACAGATATATATCAAAGAGCTAGATGGTATATATTTGTTATCTAATGTTTCCTGTAGATAAGCATCATACAATTTTTGTTCAGTAGTTAAAGCACATCTCAGTATATGCTGACAGAGTACTTCTGTCCTGTTTAGTAAATAATGCAAATAAAATTTTACCTGTTAGTATTTATATGAAAACAGTTGCAGAGAGCTTATGAAGAAACAAGGTACCAGAATGAGTTAAGCACTGATGGTAAATCTCCCTTCTAAGAAAATGCTTCAGAAAAGAAATGCTGTGCTGCAGTGTTGTGTAGTGTATTGCTTCAGTAGTAAACTGATACTGCTAATAGTAATTTTAACATATTCTTCTATTTTTTTTATTTGTGTAGTGTTAGTGTTTGGTGTACAGATATTTGTTGATTTAGCTTGTAACCACCAGATGACAGTGTTATAGATAGCAAGGTAATGTAGTATCTGACGCTAATGATCTTGGTACATACAGGTCTTGTGTTTATTTACAAACTCTACTGCATGTTCCACCTGGTCATGACAGCTCTCAGGCTGGCTATAATTCACACGTTGCATTAAATTTAAGCTGTTTGAGTCTTTAAATCTCTTTTTTCATGGATCTCAAGTTAAATGAACTTTTTAACTTCTGGGAACTGGTTCTGTGGTAAAATAATAGTCCTAAACTACCTATTGGAAAGAAAGCAGCAATAATGATTACTTTTAATTCAGTTTCTGGGGTCATGTTTTTTTGTTGTAGCTGCTTTTAAGGACAGTAACACTAATGGGATCAAATGGAAGGGATGCTTTTGAGCTAATCCAGAAAGAATTTTTGCTATATTTTCACATTCAGCAGCTTTTTCAGTCATTCTAAGAAGTATATTATAGCTAATGATTTTAGTGAGTCTTGAGGAACAGATATGCTTTTTGTGTTTGTTTTTAACAGTGAGCATTGCTTTATTGTTTTAATTATAATTAGTAAATAGTCTCTGTGTCTGACACCTTGTTTCATGTGTCAGTATAACTTCCAAAGAGTTATTGTTCACAAATAAATCAGAAATTAAGGTGACCCGTGGCATTCTAAACCATTTTGAAATGAGTGTGCTTAGGTGAACTTGATTGGAAATTTAATTTTGTAATTTTTCCAACCAGCCTAATTTAGGTTTTGAGTTGAGAGTAACTGCAGATCTTATAACTTTTCCTTGAACAAAAGCATCAAGTTTTTCAGTGGAGTATAGATATGTATGAGAAATTTTTCTGGTGAATCAAAGTTGTATCTGTCAGAATTGCTGAGATTTATATGAGGGAAGATACACAGAGAGACATTTTGGAAGCTTTTTCCTCTACTAGAAGCAGCAAAAAGTTAAGTAACAGTGGTGGTTTTCCGCTGACTTAGTTTACCTGTGTTGTCTGAAACTTCAAAGTAATTAGCTTATATGTACCCTTCAAGATACTTTTTGCTCTTTTCTTACAGCCATTAATTTTTGTTGGTTCTTTACACTTCCTGGTATTTTTACATTATGGGAGGGTCAGCTGGCTAGTTGGGAATGTGGCAGAAAGGGCAGAGAGACCTTTGTCACTCAGTGGCCCTGGTAGAAAAAACTGAGAGCCAGCAGCCTGAGGTCACTAAGCTTGCAAGTGCTGAAACTGGAAACTTAACATGCAAACCGGAAATTACTGGCTTCAGTCTTGGTAAACTGATTTTTCCTGTCCTTGGGTGTGTATACCAGCCAGATATGATTCACTTGAATGCAAATAGAAGTACTTTCATCCCAGATGAGTCCTTGTGTGAAGAAGGTAAAGCATCATAAGAGATAACCAAACTCAAAATGTGTTTTTTATGTAAAAATGAAAATAGTCTTGATGGTTCATAGGCTAAGCTACAGGTCTTCAGGGTCCCATATTTCCTTTTAACAGTATTTTCATTCATCATCCAGAGTGGTTATTCCCAGATGTTTGTGTTGCTTTAAATAAAAATTTGGACAATGAACAAGATTTTTTCACTATGGATTTCATGATTTATTTTTTTCTTTTTATTTTTGATTTTTTTCTTAGCTTGGATTGGGAGGCTGGCTATTCTGTATTGCGTTTTCATTGTGATTGTAGGCAAGCCCATTGCTGCTGAAAATAGCTCAAATGTTCTTTGAACAAAAACATCAGCCAGCAGCTCAGATGCTTTCTCCCTTTCTTTTGCAGGCTCTTGCATGTGAAGTTGATACATTTCTTGAGAGAAACCTTCATTAAGGGCTAAATAAACAAGATCTACATATATAGAAATTTACTTTCTCTGCATTTGAGACACAGCTAAAGTCATCTGTTTGGTAAGTCATATTTTTGTTAAGGTTTTGTCTTTCTTTCTGCCCTTATGACTTGCATTCTTGAGTTTCTAATTAGTGTTCAGAGAAAATCAGCTTCTGTTTGTTGGTAGTTCTGCTGCATACACAGTATGAAGTAGTGAAGGCAGTACTGTGCTGCATTTACGTACTTCAAGTAGTACCTATGACACTATATGGTACTTCAGTGTAAGTGGGGTTTTAACTGTTTATCTGGTACTTTGTTCTCAGTTTGCTGTGATGAAATCATTTAATGCTTTAAAGAAGAATTGGTGATTGTTCTGTCTTGAAATAGTGTACCTGTTTGACTGTTCAGAATTTAATGAGTTAACTTCAGAATTTGTATTGTAAAGTATTTTTTTGTGTCAGTTCAAAGTTTAAAAATAAACTTTCCGGGAATTCATTCATGTCTTATTGCTTGCTGGTTTTATCTTGTGTAGATGAAATAGGTTAATGTTACTGATGCATGGTACCATTTTCCTGATGATGTGCCTATTTCATAGGACAGTAAGCATGCTTGTAAGTAGCCTTTGATAATTCAATTCTGTAACGGTTCCATTAAAATATCTGCAACTTACAGAATTTCTTCAGGTTTTGATTTTACTGCTTTGAAGCAAATATGTTTTTTCTTTGATTATGAAATTTTAACTGAGTACAACCTAAACAAAAGCAAGTTTTATCCTCTGCCTTCTATTTTTATTCTTTATTGTGATTAAAATGAAGAAAAACCTCAGATGAGAGAAAGAGTTTTTGCTCAGTGGTGTGGCTTTTGTAAGAAATTGGCTGGCATTAAATGGCAGCCTATATATAATACCTAGTCCATCTGATCACATGGATGTGGTGTGGTACTTTGGCTTACCACAATTGCTGTGTCTTATGTACTGCATGCCCTGAATCTGCATTTTGCAGGCTCTGCTATAGCCCTAACATTAGTTTATTTCAAAAATATCTTAAAAACCTACAGCATATATAAAAGTAGTTGTATATTTAATGTCAAGCAGTAGTTATGCATTGTATTTTCATAGAAAAAAAAACAGATCAGTGCTTTTACATAATAGCTATGTGAGGGCTTTACAATTCATTTAAATATTATTAAGAGGCTTTCCAGTTTATTTTTGGAAAAAAGTGAAATCTGAAATGCATGTATGTATTTCATATAATGTATCTTTTTCTTAAAAATCTCTTTGTGTAAAAAAAAAAAATCTGGAATTTTCTTCAACCATTTTTCAGAAAAAGTCAACCAAATTATGGTTCAGTTGTAATGTTTGCAGTGGTGTTTTATACTGATATTTGAGAATCACGGATTTAATTCTGCTTGTTCTTCCTTACAGTAGCAGATATTGAGAGTGTAATGGAGGTATCCATATGAAGCCATGGGAATTTTGGTACCAGGCATACTTTTTAAAAATGACATAGTTTCTGTTCTTTATTCTCTTCTATTCTAATGAAATTATATTCCTCTTGGGTTTAGATCTTCCCAGTTCCTGCCTTGCTGTCACATATAAAGCTGCTTCCTTTGTTCTGTAGATCATTCACCGTGTCCTTGTACTTTTGACCACACTCAAGTGAACACTTAACTTACATTGATGGTTTTCATATAAAAAGAACTTGTCACCTGAGACATACTTCAGAAGAAGCTGAAGCTTCAGAGGCCATGCTGTTGGATCAGCATAGAATTTTGTAATCCCTTAACATATCCAAATGACAGAAGAAAAATTACACAAAATTAGGCTGCATAATAGGTGAAACATTAATGTATTAAAATAATTAAGTATTTTCAATTAAAAGCAGTGCTTGAATTTTGTAAAGTAAGGGCGAATGATGTTCTATGAATGGTCATTTTCTAATTCATGTGATATTACTATATAAGACCAAGTTTTTGCTTGGCACTTAATTTGTCAGTGAGTTAACAGACCTGACTTACAGGAACTTGTATCTGGCATGCTAACACAGCCCAATCTTTAGCTGAGTGAACTTGGCACTAAATTCAACTAAAGGGAGGAAATCTCAAGAGAAGAATGGGATTTCTTTCATTAAGTATATCTCTGCATTCATGGGGAACCAATGGTAACATTTTGTGCAGGTTTCTGCTTTCGACAGTGTGTCTTGGTCCACTTCCCAAATGTAGTGTCAAATACATTGAAAAAAAAATAAACTCTCTTATTTGGATTTTTCATTTTACTTCATGGTGTGGTCCCAGGGAACTCAAGTCTGTAGTGGCCTAGCACTATTGTTTGTAATTCTTTCTGAAGAATGAAGGCTCACTCAGAACATTTTAGATTACATAAATGCGCTCCATCGTTACTGTCTTTGTAAGCTCAAGTAGAGGGGTTGGAGCAGGTATATACGCAAGCATTTTTGATAAGAGTGCCTGAGAAAATGTTTCCTTCTTGTCAATACCACTGTTACTTTGAGAAACGGTAGATCATGATAGCTTGGATTTCTTGTGAAAAGCTTTATGCTGGTAAAGGTCTTAAATTAATACATTATTTAGTCGCAGTAGTCACAGTGTGTCAGTGTTACATTTACTGTGTGGTCTAAGTTAATTCACTTGTTGATGGCAACAGGGTTTTATGGTATGGGATTCTGAATGGTATTCTAATCTACAAGCAAAAAGTGGCAGGATTGTACCAACAGATCATAACACTAGGTTGAAACTGCATGGGTTTAATATGCAAAAACGCTGGAGGAAAGAAAAACCAAAAAAAACCCCAAAAAAAGACTGTTTTGAAAACTGCAGAGCAAGTACCTGGTGATAGAGGAGATCAAGCTGAGTGAAAGACCATCATGCAGGTGCTTCTTCCTTGCACTAGCTTCAGACTGGGGATATATGCCAGATAAGTGCTGAGAGCATATGTATTCTTATGTGAGACCTATAAGTTGCGTCAACACTGGACTTAACCTGGTCATGTGCTGTTCTTAAATGGGGATAGATAGCTCTGGAAAACGTTTGTGATACGATTCTGTGTGACTACGATTCTGTGTAAATACGATTCTGTGTAACTAGCTGCTTTAGAGGAGTCCAATGCTTATGTCCTCCTAGACTACACTAATGAAAGATGGCAGTGCCTCTTTATTGGTTCCAGGGCTTAGGTTCTGCTTGACTTTTTGATAGATTAAAATGAACTAAGGACTGTAAGGATTTCCAGATTCTCTAAGTTGTGTAAGAGTTTGAAAAATACTGATTTGGTAATAAAGTTGCATGATACATAGTAAAAAAAAAAATTTCCTGTTTAGTCACCCATGTTCTTGTACTTCAAAGAGAAAAGCTTGCTTATGCACTCTCTCTTCCTAAGTAACTGCTTAACCATACAGCTTGGAAATACGCTTTTGTCTGTTTTCAGGGTGGCTCACATAAGGCATTACCTGTTTACATTTGTATGTAAGGCTGCATTTATCTCTGTGAATTAGATTCTTAAGAGCTTGTATATTTCATTAGTGCCTTATGTCCCTAAATGTTTAACACTGCTTAGAAGGCCGTGTCATTTTTATGGCTACAGGCAACTTGGGCACTTAGGCTGCTTCCACTCTGGAGACTGCTAATGGCTTATTCCACAAAGACTGGGTTGATTTTTTTTTTTTTTGTTGTTGTCCCCCACCAAAAAAAAAATCATTTACTATACATGCGTCTTTTCAAGGAACTAACCTGGTGCAAAGGAGACTTTTCACATGCATATCCCTAGTCTGTGTCAAAACAACAGGTGACAAATGTAGTAGCACCGTTTCAAAACTAAAAGCGCAAACAACAAATTCCTGTGCGCAAGAAGCCTCTGAACTTCAGACATGCTCTGTGAGGCACCTGTATAGGATTCACTCACTGGTGTGATATATCCCAATGGATGTAAGTGAGTAAGAGGTGAGGTTCAGTTGCATGCAGCAGAACTGTATGTGTGACCTTGAATCCCAGTCAGGTCTCTGGATCTTCCAGAAAACAGTGTATTTCTTCTCCAAAGCAAAGAATTAGAAGTGAGAACAGCAGATAAATAATATGTATCTAATAAGATGCTATTATTTTACTTTCTGGGAGGGAAGGGAGCAAGGAGATTAGGATGGGAATATAAACTATGTTGCTGATATGAAGAGACGGTTTAGAGAGCCAGTTCCTCAGTCTCGATAACACTTAGTCTTTCAGTACAGTCAAGTTCTTATCAGTAGGAGGAATTTTTTAATAGTTTTCTTACTCTTCAACATATAGAATTAGCTGGCTGATCTTTCCACAGTGATGGTTACCCAAATAAAGGCTGTTGGAATTTGCTGTCAGGGGTCTGTTGGATCTTCAAATCATGTAAAATCAACTTTTTGTTTCTAGTTCCCCTTCGGGTCCTGTGCAAAGCTTGCCAGTGCCGAAAAGGGAAGATAATGGCTGATCTTTGGAATGTTACAGATCAGGCCCAAAGTAACAGTTTAAAAGTGAAAATAAAACTCATATAACACTCTGTTAAAAATAAGCATAAGAAATGTGTGAGTTAAACAAAAAATCTTAGATTTAAAGTCTGGAGACATTCTGATGTACGTAATGAAAGACTCTGTTTTTGCCTGTGACAGTGGTTAAAAATGACCTTAGATTTGTGGAAGCAGAACTAAGCTGATACTGAAAGCTTTTGAAAAATCTTCCCTGAAGTTTGTCCTTACTGTGTCTGCAGGCAGGTTCATAGAAGCTTACCTGCAGTATAAGAACCAAATGTTTAAAGCTAGACCACCACTTCATACTGGTACTTGTTAGAGTACCTAACAGTAATACGTTCACACAAACCATTTTGCAGGAATGACCTTGCATGAAATGAGAAATGGCTTTTAAAATTGAGCAGATGTACAGTTTAATCTATTGTTTGAACTGGAATTCAATTCTGTCTTAAGGGTGATGCTTCTGGAAAGCACTGTCAACTACCAATTTAAAAAACAAAACAAACAAGCAAACCAAAAAACAAACAAACAAAAAAGCTTGGAGTTCAAAGACTCAAAAACTGTAAGTATGCAAACATTCCTGCATTCCTGAAGAACATACAGATTCCTTGCAAATGGGCCATACTGAGTTGCTTCAAAGTTCAGAACTTGATGTCCTGTGAAGTTTGTATATGCTAGTGGCAAAGTTTGCTATACTTTGGCTTCCCCATTCCTGTCTGGATTTCCCTCCTTTATGTAAATAGGATAAACATAAATTCATTGATTTGGAAATAATGATGCAATTTCTTGCTTTGTACCAGCTGACTGCATGGTGGTTTTCTAGCAAAACACTTAAGTGACAGGCGGCAGGTCAGCATGGTGTTGATCTGTCTTCCTGTGATCTTGGATGTCTCATCCAAATGACTTACAATGCCTGGATTTCTGTAGTAAGATGTGCCAAATACTTGCTTGTAAAACCAAATGATTGGTCAAGAAGCCTTTGAGTGTGTCTAGATATATATTAAAATATGCATAGTAGTAATAAGGAATGGTTAGAACGGCTGAAATTAACCAAGAGGTGACTTCTAATCACAATTTGAACAAAATCTATCAATTGAGTTTAAATTTGGAGAACTGTTTCCAATGGAAATCTGGCCTCCTTTGAGTAAGTCCTTTACAGACCAGCAAACTCAACAGTGCAATTTTGAAAGACCTTTGACTCAATTGGTTGAGCTACTTATTGCAAAACGTTTATTCATTGAACTTAATAACTTGTCTGTTGACTGTCTGGCACAACAGACTGACCTGGACAAAGATCATTCTTATTCTAAACTACTTAATACATTTTAAAACATAGATCCTTCATAAGTGACTCTTCTGATTCCAGCACAGTAGGCATTGGATGATAATTGGTGTTTTATTGAATTGATGGAGTTTTTGAAATTTTTCTGCCTCAGAAGGGGAGAGGAAAAATTTTAATTACATGGAAGTTATTATATCTAAGTGTATTATCATGCATAGTAGTGGCAGGCTATGTTCTGCAGCTAGCAGCAGAGAAAATTCCTTTCTGAAAAGGAAAATTCAGAGCAGGAATTCTTCAAGTGGGGGGGGAAAATAATTGCATGGGTTAGCTTTTCTTTAAATTGTGTAATGAGCAATAATTGTAACATCTCCTAAATGCACTTCTATGTTAATGGAAATGCATTGATTCTGGAATAGTTATTCAAATGATACAGAAATTTTCATATCCCTTATATGAAACTGATAAAAAGTATTCCTACAAATTCACAGTAATGCACAATTAAAGAAAGATCCATCCTGTCTGTCACTGCTGTAAAGGTGATGAACTAAGAAAATTCGCATACTCTTTTTTTGGACAATACCAAGTGTAATGAGTGTAATGGTAGCCCTGGTGCTGAAAGCTACTGGTGTTAATAATCAATACCAAGCTTGGTAGCGTAACCATGAAAATCATTGTCCTGCTTTGTGCAAGTGGACAAATAAAGAAAACAAGCTCAAAGCTCACTGTAAGGGCATTCCGTTTAGACCACGGTAGCTGGCTTGGCCCTTCAGATATCGCAGTGCTACTAGCTCGAACGATGACGTGTCAACCCTTAATTTTCCAGTCATCTTTGACAGCTTCTTCCATTGCCTTTTACACACTGATAAAAGTCATTGTGTGATTATTGTAGTCACTATGTGACTATATTATATGATATGTGATATCATTCTGTGATTATTATAGGCCTAGGTTGCTAGTTTTGGTGTAATCCAGGCAAGTAATGATCACACACAGTTTGCAATTTGCTCTGTGCAAAGTCAGTTAAATACTGTAGTTGTTTTGACACAGGCACTTCTGTGCTGGCAAAGCAGTATCTCCTGAGACAAGACCTCATGGTGTTTCAGTCTGGCTGTGACCTCTTCTGTGTCTGGAATAAGCAAGGAATTTAAAACTACACTCTCTCTCTCTCTGTCCGTACAGGGTCAGCCCAAGGTATATTTATCAAGTAAAGCTAGGATGGCTTTGTTTTTACTATTCATTCCAAACATTTTATGTGGAATAAATACAGCACTTAATTTTATTCTGGGCAACATACGAGGCATAATTACATTTCAAAATCCAAGTGTGTATTTAGAAGACATATGTTAAACTAATTGTGATTGAGTAAAGCTTCACACAGGTTTGCACACAACAGGTGTAGGTACAGAGTATGGAGAATTAAGCGGATATCCCTCAAAATCTGCAATGGAAAAACCTTTTTTTTTTTTTTTTTTTTTTTTTGGGTCTTATTACTGACCATAACAACCTGCATGAGAATTACCTGATTTCTGAATTGGGGCATAGATTTAGCTTGGATATTGTTTTACAGGAGGAAAAAGGGACAATAAGCTGTACAAAATTAAAAAAATAATCTGTTTCTCAATAAGAATGGGCTTATCTTGATAATTCAGTTCAGGCTTCTTATCAAATATCTTTTTAGAATAATTATGCCTTGACAGCTGCAATAGCTATAAAACTGACAAATACTGGGAATTTCTGGTTTTCTTGCTTTCTAATGGACTACAGAACTGGATGACCTTTGCTGAAAATAGCTTGACTAGCTGGAGCCATAGCAAGACAGAACTATTTGAGGGCATGTGGTGAAAGCTCAGCTGTTTGGACAGTGTTTATCATTCCATGGATATGATAGCTAGACAAATAGAGGAAATATAAAAAAAAATCTGTCATGAGGGTGAAATGTTGAACTAGAAAAATCTTCCCCAGATCATTATTTTTTCTAACTACTGATTATCTTGAGGAATATTTCTACTACTAAAATCTTGTTACTCAAATGCAGGCTGCATTTTCTCATTTATATTGCAGGTGCATACTGCAGTGTTTATTCTTTGTCTATGTTCATGGTGAGGGCCATGATGGGTCAAACTAGGTCTCTAGGTTTTTCCGGTCTAGAGGCAAGTCAGTATCTTAACTTTAGTGCTGGCTTCATCATTTTCTCTCAGCATTACTGTTACTGGTCAATCTTCAATGACAGTTTCAGTCAGGGTTACAAGAACATTACCTGCTGAGAAAGCTTATCATTGATATTTGCTTGTTAATGATTGCCTTTTTGCAATTCAACTGCCAGTGAGAATGTTTAGCATTCTTTTGATGATTTAAAGGATTTCCTTCACTTTCGCATTTGCTGTGCATGCCTACTTAAGATTATAGTTAAAAACGGTTTTCTTGTAACCGAGAAAAATACACTCTTCTAATAGAGAATTTTAACAGAGATGTTACTGCTAGCTGCTTTAATTAAATGTGGGAAAGTGTTGCAGAACCAGGTGAGTAGGGAGCTGGATCCCAGAGCTTTCATTTGACAATGGTATACTTAGCTAGGAGTTCTTTTCTACCATTGTTGGATTATCACAGGAGGGGTGGTAGGAAAGACTATAACCTTGACCTGATGTACATCAATTTGGCTAAATATGTGTTATCTCTAGTGCTTGAACTGGCTGGTGAAGAGAATTGACAGTGTTATTGCTTATTAGCAGATAATTTTTTAGGTGTGTCTTTGCTCTTTTTGTTCATCTGATAGATGAATTTTGCTCTGTGAAGGAAAATGTACAAGTGTAAAATCTTTTTGCTGAAACATGCTAAAAATTACATATACTTGTTATCAAAGGCGTGTGCTGGCTTTGATAGGATAGAGTTAATTTTCTTCATAGTAGCTAGTATGGGGCTATGTTTTGAATTTGTGCTAGAAACAGTGTTGATAACAGGGATGTTATTATTATTGCACAAATTATTATTATTATAGGGATGTTTTAACTATTGCTGAGCAGTGCTTGCACACAGTCAAGGCCATTTCTGCTCCTCACACCACCCCACCAGAGAGAAGCTGGGAGGGGACGCAGCTGTGACAGCTGACCCCAACTGACCAAATGCATATCCCATACCACATGGCATCATGCTCAGCATATAAAGCTGGGGGAAAGAGGAGGATGGGAGGACATGTGACATTATGGCATCTGCCTTCCCTAGTAACCATTACATGTGATGGAGCCCTGCTTTCCTGGAGATGGCTGAGCACCTGCCTGCCGATGGGAAGCAGTGAATGAATTCCCAGTTTTGCTTTTGCTTTACCTTTTAAACTGTCTTATCTCAACCCACTTTTTCTCACTTTTTAATCTTCTGATTCTCTCCCCCATCCTGACACGGAGGGAGAGAGTGAGCAGCTGGGTGGTGCTTCATTGCTGTTGGGCATTAAACCACAACAGAAGGATAGTGAACATTACATAAGAACTAGGGACTAGTAGGTAAAACAATCTAGCTGTAAATTTATAATTACAGGGAGTAAAATTATGCAAAGCAAAATTAAACTGTGGAAGTTACTGTTGTAAGGTGCTCTGGATGCAGCAACTATGTGTTTTGGGGGCAAATTCCTAGGGGATGGGTCCATCAAAGGCTACTAGACATGATGATGTAGGCTTAAAGTCTAGGCTCACAGATCTTTACACTATAAGATGGAGAGAATATTTATCTACGCTTATCATGTTGTTTAAGTCTTTTCCTGCTGGGTTAGATAAACTTTTGGCTTAGCCTGGCCTTGTACTGCTGTTCTTGTTTTAGTGAATTCTGAAGGGGACCTATAGGGATGCTGGGGAGGGACTCTTCGTTAGGGACTCTAGTGACAGGACAAGGGGTAATGGGT